>CBMN010751066.1:0-11587 GCA_000582825.1 Hordeum pubiflorum | reverse complement strand
TTAATTATGTGTTAAGTGGACTTTGGCCGGCGGTTGACCGGCCACTTATGTTTAATTATGTTTTAATTCGCGTCTGCATGTGGCCACGTGTTTTCTTTTTGATTTTTTGGGCCACGCGCAAATTTGGGTCTCGCTGCCGTTCGGCGGTCGAATCGACTCAAATGAAAAAACGGACACGAATGTTCGTCGGGCCGACCCAAACGGACGTAAAGCGGACAAATCGCGCGTCAGTTTGGGTCTCCCCGTTGGAGTTAGCATTGCCAATCCAATCGGCATGCCAAGTCTCCGCGGACAAACAGCAAAAAATGATGCTGGCATGGCATACGCGGTGTCCGCTGCAAGCATGCGGTCCGGTCAGTCGCCGGGCAGGGGCCGCGCCCCCACCGCCACCGCCAGCGCCAGCAAAGTCAAACGCCTTTGTACGCTTCCGACGGCGCACTATCTTCTGCGGCGAACAAATAAAAACAAAGCGCGGCAGGGAGTGGCACTACCGGAAAATCCGTTAAAAAATCGGGCCGCTTTACCGATCCCCAAAGAGCCAGCCAGCCAGGGGAGGTTGCTTTAGACCTCGCTTGACTGGGTCCCCGCGCGGCGCCTCCTCCCATCATTTCATTCCTCCCTCCCTCGCCCCGTCCAACTTGTTTTTGCTCCTCTCGATCCTTCTGCCGCGCTCAGCCGGGCGGTGCGGCGCTGCGCTGTTAGTTCTATCGAGGGCTGGGCTGGACGGCGTGGACGGCGCGGGGGCGGTGGCGGCGAAGAGGGAGAGGGATAGAATGCTCCCCCGGGGCCGGTAGCCCACCTTCTCTCGGGGTCAGCGCGGCGGGGGGCGGGGAGGAAGCGGAGGCCCGGGCTCGTTCTCGGGGGGCCTGGATTGGATGCAGGTATATATGTGCTGCTGGGCCGCCTTCTCTTCTCCTCCGGTGACGAGCTGTTTGGTTGTTTCGTTTGATTCGGTCCAGGGTGGTGGTGTCAACTGCCAAGCCTCGTGTAGGTTTTCAGGAGAAAATTTCAGTTCCTTCCTGTGCTGTTCTTGTTTAAGGCTCGCGAGAGGGAAAATAATAATAATGATAGGGTTTTAGCTCTAGAACTAAGCCGATGCAGGACTTGGGCGGTCCTGTCTGGATTTCACATGGCATGGCGGAATGGGGAAGCGAAGCCGAGGCCGCTCCAAATGCTCAAATGGGCAATTCAACTCTTGTTCACTTCTTTTCCCCCTTTGAGGTGTTTCTTGTTTTCAACCACTTCTTGAAATGAAATGGGCATGTCAACCAAGTCTTTAATTTGGCCATTTATTTCTCAGTAAACTGAATTTCAACGATTCTTATTCGTTCAAACTAGTACATGAGACGCCGCTTCTTGAAACCAATCGGGAATTGGGGGGAAAGTGGCCGGCCCCGTATCGTATCCTCCCATTGTTGTAGTACCTAGAATCAAGTTCCTTGTCAACTTCAGATTGAGTTTTCAGCGAATAAAGAAAGCCTGTCGGTCAATTTTTTATAGTTTGCTGGTGTGAACTCTCAACTATCATTTTCCATTAGAAGAGCTAGCTCTTTATTTGTAATTGGATGCATTTGCTAGGTTGCTGACGTGTTCCTTCTTTCAGAGAAGCGGGGGACAAGCCCGGAAGGCGGCACTCGCCGAGTCCATGGCGGCAATCTCCGAGGTCATGTCGACAATGGCCTCCGCCGATGTCGGCCAAGAGAAGTTCATGGACGTGGGCAGCCGTCTTCAGCGCGTGCCCCCGGCCACAACGGAGCTGCAGAGGGTGCAGAATTCCCCGACCAACGTGATGCACATAGCCGAATATCTGGCCGCCAATGTCGACCTCGCCAAGGACCTCGTCGCTAGGTGCAGCGCCGTCGCGCAGCAGCTCATGGACGAAGACCTCCAGAGCATAACTGAGGACCTTGATAATGTGATAAAGAACATCGGCCATGAGCTCAGCAGGATACCTGCTTCAGCATTTGGTAGCAACAGGTGTGCAGATGCAGCAGCCGGCACGCACCTTCAGGTTACTGGGAACGGGCAGCATCATAGTGATCAGCGTTCCTGTGATGGCTATTCTGAGGGCGATATGACGATAGTTGTGGCAAATGATAGGCCCAAGAGAAGAGCACTGCACGACGGCGACATGCCAAGGTTGGTCGACTTCCTGCAGGGAATGTACCATGAGTCTCATGAGTTCGGTGGGCAGTCATTCAGTTCACTCCCTGAAGTCGCAGAGTATGTTGAGCCGCTGTATGATTCTTTCTTCTGCCCGCTGACAAATAAGGTCATGGTTGATCCAGTGACTACCGAAAGCGGAGTAACATATGACAGGAGAACCATTGAGGAGTACTTTGACAATTTAACAGATGATTTTGAACCTGTGATCTGCCCGGTTACAAAAATAGAAATGCAGAGCAAGACTCTGAGGACTAATGTTCCACTGAAGAGCACAATCGCAGAATGGATTATGAGGAATGAAGCAACACGGATCAGAATTGCACGCACTGCTCTCTCACTGGCAACCACGGAAGCTATGATACTTGAGGCCATACATGAGCTGAAGCTGCTTGCCAGGACGAGGAGAAAGAACAGGGAGCAGATGCACAAGATTGGCATAACCAAGTTCCTTGCACGTCTCTTAGAGCATAAGGATGCACTGATACGCTGCGACTCACTGGAGCTCCTCTGCCTGTTGGTCGAAGATGAGGCAGGAAAGGTAAGGAAGTCTGAAATGTTTTCAGCTTTCGTGACATCCCAGCTTGGCCATGTCAAAATTATTTTTCAAAATCACCATGTGGAACTTAATGAAATGCTGAAATTGTTGGTAGAGTCCAGTTTCAATTTGTATTGGTCCTGCATCTTAGATTAACAACTCAAATGTTGCTTCGTGACATGCAGGAAATCATAGCAAAAACCAGAGCTGTCTCGAGGACAATAAAGCTGCTTTCTAGTAGTAGTTCGGATGAAAGACATGCAGCTATCTGTTTCTTGCTAGAGCTTTCAAAATCAGAGTTACTGTTAGAAAACATCGGGTCAACTGCTGGAAGCATATTAATTCTGATCACGATGAAATTCAACAACTCCGATGATCCGATTACTTCAGCGAAGGCCGGAGAGGTCCTCCAGAACCTGGAGAAATGCCCAAAGAATATCAAGTACATGGCTGAAAGTGGCTACTTGGACCCTCTCCAAAGGCATCTCGTTGAAGGTAATATGTTTTACCTGTGCAGAAACATATCTGGCCACCTCCATCGTTTTTACTCCTCCACATAAACCATATAAAAAGAGCAATTTTGTCTTGTCGAAATCCAAATTTAATATTATGGATAAGTAACTGAGAACATTTCCCTTGCACTAATAAGAATAGTTGCCATTTTTTCCAAACAGTTTCTAAAATAGAATCACTATACTGAGAGTTACTGCCCATGTTTCAACAATTTAACAGTACGTCAGTACAAATTTGTTCTGCAACAAGTGAGCTAAATCCCAAGCTCAAAGTAGAACTCGTGCACTGGTGGCTGATTTGAGGGGTTTTCTAAAAAAAATAAAAAATCATACTATTCATTGTACTTGCATGTTCCCAACCGCTCGTGCGAAACATCATTAGCTAACATGAATATGCACGAAACAGGGTCGGAAGATGTGCAGATGGAGATGGTTGGTTACCTTGGCGAGCTAGTCCAGAAGCAGGAGATGACCATCAACATTGCCGGGAGCGCATCAGAGATACTTATCAAGATGGTGCACAGCGGCAATACTAGTATATGCAAGGCGGCACTTGATGTCCTGGTCCAAATCTCTTCTCACCAGCCCAACGGCAAGACACTTGTGGACGCAGGCGCTGTTCCAGTCATGGTTGAGGCGCTCTTCATCCGAAAGATCGATGATGAGCCCATGGGATCCAAAACTGAGGCTGCAGCAGTACTTGCCAACATCGTCAAATCAGGCATGAACCCAGAGTCCATCGTTGTCAACAAGGAAGGTCATGTTATCACGTCCAAGTACTCGGTGTACAACTTTGCACACATGCTCAGGTGCTCCATGCCCGACGATCTCAACCTCAACATTTTGCGCGTGCTGCTAGCGCTCACTGCGCTCCCCAGGCCGCTCGCCACCGTGGTGTCGGTCATGAAGGAGCAAGACAGTAGCCAGACCGTGATCGAGTTCATGGGTTCACCCAGCGAGGCGCTTGGCATTGCCGCGACGAAGCTGCTCACTGCATTGTCCCCACAGATGGGGCACACCATTGCTGAGAAGATCTGCAAGGTGCCTGGGCAGCTGGGCAGGCTCATCAGGAGCATCAGCCAGCTGGGGCGGATCACGGAGCGGCACGCCGTGTCTGCGACGCTCCTGTCGAAACTGCCGTATCAGCATCTGACACTCAACCTCACGCTGTTGCACCAGAACGCGGTGCCTACCATGTTGGCCAAGATAGAGGAGATGCAGCGTGGCGGGATGCGGGCGAGCCGCCATGCGAAGCCATACTTGGAGGGCCTTGTGGGATCGCTCGTCCGGCTGACGACGACGCTGCACGATCAGGATGTGCTCCAGGCAGCCATGGACCATAACTTCACCTCAGTGCTCACCGATCTCCTCGTCCGGTCGTCGGGCAGTGATGAGGTGCAGCGGCTTGCGGCGGTCGGCCTCGAGAACCTCAGCCAGCAGTCAGCGAACCGGTCGAAGCCGCCGTCCGAGGAACAGCAGCCCAAGAAGAACATTCTCCGGCGCCTGCGCACCGGCCGGGTGCATGACAACCGGAAACCGCCGGCGCACGGCCGCCTCTGCCCAGTACACCGTGGCGTGTGCTCTCCGGCCGCCACGTTCTGCCTGGTGGAGGCCGGCACGGTCGAGTGCCTCCTCGGAGTCCTGGAGAGCAACGAGAACAGCCACGTGGTCGAGGCCGCGCTGGGCGCGCTCTGCACGCTCATGGATGACGGCGTGGACGTGGTGGGCGGCGTGGCCGTGCTCACCGAGCACGACGCGCCGCGGCACGTGCTGCGGCTGGTGCGGCAGCACCGCAACGACGAGCAGGGCAGCGGCGCGGTGCTGCGGCGGTGCTTCTGGGCCCTGGAGAGCTTCCTCGAGAATGGCGGCGACCGGTGCGTCAGGGAGGTGACCTCCGACCGCGCGCTGCCGAGCGCGCTGGTGGGCGCCTTCCACAAGGGCGACACCGCCACCAAGCAGGTCGCCGAGAGCGTGCTCCGGAGCCTGCACCGGATGCCGGACTACTCGGCCACCTACATCTCCGTCGAGCTGTAGCAAAACATCCTTCTTGGCTTTATAAGTTTATACCATCCATCAGCTGATGCATTGTTTGGTGTAACTAGATTTTACAGAGAGAAAGATGAGGTTAAATGGAATTCTGCAGATGCAATGTAACTAAAGGGTCATAGTGGGTACGATAATATATGTATAGTTTTTCGTTCTTGTTTGTCTTCTTAGGATGTAATTAAGGTTAGGCTTTGATGGTATTCGTTAACACAAGATTGTCTTGGTTGGTTTGGGTTTTTTCTCTGAAAAGATGTACTGCAAAATTGTATGTATCCACATTGTCTTGGTTGGTTTGGATTTTTTTTTCTCTGAAAAGATGTACTGCAAAATTGTATGTATCCAGCACAAGTGGGGAACTCATTTGAGATTCAGTTTGAGAAAGATGCAGTTGAAGATACTGCGCTCACTCGAAACTGGCTTCAGAAATCAGAACCGTGTAGTTCAACAAGCTAAATTTTCTAGTTCTACTAGATTGACTACGCTTATGATCTTCCCTTGAGCAAATTAATCGAAACAAGATTCGCAGTTTCTTGGATGCTTTCATTGACTATCCAACTTCAGATGAGGCGATCACGGCGAAAATAGCACAGATGCCTACAGTTTCTCTTGGACTTCTGGAAGAACAGATGTCCTCACTGTTTCTTCCACACATGATCACGCGCTGAAAATAAGCCCTTTCTCAGGCTTCATTTATTCTCAGGAAACCAAAAACCAGTAGCACACAGTTCTATATGGTTACATACGCGACCATAGAAGTACAACAAAGAATCTTCTTTCACTCACACAATACTAGCAACTAATAAACTGAACGCTGTTATATTATACCACGGAGTGTTAATCTTGCGGAAAGAGAGCATTTTACAATATTATTGGGTCTGAACTAGATGGTACCCAGATACGGCCGCCTTCTGGCAAAATGGAACTTACCATCATGATGCAAAGATTGTCGAATCACCAATAGTTATACAAGTAAATTTTCAGGGGAGAAAGCAATGCTTGAAATCTCCATGTGAGCGCCCCGATAGTCGGATCTCCAGCTTCCTCCAATAGCAAATGGTACATCTGAGGAAAGGGCCTCTATAGGATATCAACTGCTGATTCCAGTATTGGGAAATCAACAATTAAGCAATTTGCACGGCTATACTTCAGTGCTCAAATGCGAGCTGGTAGAAGAGTGTCGCCAAGCTCACATGTTGTTCTGTTGAAATCTCATGGCCCGTTATGATCTCTTGCTTCGGTCGCAGAATCTATTGCTCAAGGTTTACCATTTGATTCATGGTCGTTAAAGAGCGTAAAAGGCATCCCGATGACGTTGTGGAACTCTCCATCAAAATTATTGGGCACCTGTGCAATGCTCAAGTTATAAGAGGATGAATCTGATCCAAATGACCTAAAAGAATATAGGGACTGTCAAGTTTTTAAGATCTTCTGTGCCATTTTCCAATAACAATATTAATGAACTTGTAATTCTTGAGTTACCACATAATACAAAACCGTGTTAGGTCTTACGGAAATCTAGCAGGTACTCCCTTTTCTGTTTCCAACAAAAGTTGTAATGAACTATCACACAATGCAGCACTGTGGTAGGTTTTATAGAAATCAAACAGAAACTGCCTGTTCCTATTAATGTCCATTAATCTAGCATTTGCTTCGAAGGGCTTCAAATGAGAAAAGGAACAGTAAATGATGAGACAAACCTGATGTCCGGCTTCTTTGAATGTACACCCTACCGGAGCATTTGTTACCCTTCCAAATGCATCGGCAGGATTTACAATGCTGTGCAACGCAGCTTGAGAATGTTTTGGTGGATGCAAAAATTGATGACCCATGTCTGGTAAGAAGCCAAAGGTAGATGATGCAGTTCCTTGAGACTGAAATAACTGCATGTATGAAGTATATATCAGCATAAGGAAAATAGAAAACAATAATTAACTATATACATCTGGCAAGGGGTTACATACATCCTTAGATAGAATGCGTTCTATGCTGAAGTCTAGTGCTGGATTGACAGCTGAAAGTTTCATCGACAAGAACTGCCCAATATGCACATACAGCGTCAATAAGTTCACATCACAGCAAGGAGCAAAAGCTGCAAATAACGTTACAAGTTTAGCGGACATCATACCTCGACTTGCCGCTGTAATGATTGAACATAATTGATTATCTCATCCAGCATGACGGCTTTACCAATGACCTGGTTTTCAATTTTGTTTGTGAAAATAGCGAATGGCAATACTGTGAATTGTGGAGATAATATACAGCTAAGAAGTGCTGACTTCCTAATTTAGCATGCAAAAGAAGTTTTCCCATGACAATAATGTGGAGATAGTTAAGAAATGCTTACTTTACTACAGCCAGGAACAAGGTCCTGAAGAAATTTCATCCTTTCACTAATCTTTTCCCTCCGAACCTGTATTGCAAACAATAACACTGAAGCTAAATGCCTAGAAATACCACTTGATAAAGGCCAAAGGAAGTTCAGGGAGGATAACTCGGGACTTACCCTTTCTGCAAGACTATGGCTGTTTGTAGCCTGGCCACTTCGAGCTCTTATATGAATGTAGTCTTCCTTCGGCGCATCAGATTTATCCTCAGTTTGCTTCCCGTTGGACTTTCTGGACGTCACAATAGGCCTCTTCGGCTCATCTTTGTCGTCGTCATCTTTCTCCTGCTTTGCAGCCAGAGTTGCTAATTGCTGGCTTCCTTCTTGTACATTCTTCACCCCACGATCCTTCATGAGAAAATCATATTCTAAGTTCCATCGAAATCGACACAAATTCAGCTAGCTATATAATGGGGAGGATTAAACAAGTACCTGCCCTGGTCTTTTCCTCTTCTTGGGACAAGACACACTAGGCCCTTCATCCTGACCAGCACCACCACTGCACTCCGGCTTGCTTAACTCCTTGCTGGAGGCATCAACACCATGCGAACTCTCGGTATCTCCTTGCTGCCTATCACCGGTTAATAATGCATCCTTGCAACCTTCGTCCACATTCATCTCCCTAGACGTCTCAATATCGTTTTGGAAACTATCCATAGGAGGGTTCCTAGAAAACGGGTGATCCATCATGGCTCCAAGACTGTTTGCGCTTAAGCCAGGAAACCCAGTTCCGCAATCCATGAACCCCGACGGGGCACCAGGATATGCGGGCGTCGCCGCTGACAGCATCCCCAAAAACGAGGAGAACGGGTGCCCATTGAGCATAGCGCTCGTGTTGGTCTCCCCCATCCCGAAGTTCTGACCACGTGGGTTCCATAAGCCAGGAGGGAACGGGTTCCCCATGGCGGCCAACGCACTGGTGGAAGAATCCATCTGAGCTTCGGGCGAGAGCGAGAAGCCGGGTCCGTGGAAGCTCGGCTGCTGGTCGTGCCCGCTGGGCTGGTTCTTCTCCTCCAAATCAGCGGCGTTCTTCTCATTCGTCTCCATTTCGCTTCTGTCGCTCCTCGGAGACCGAAATCTGTGATGCCAACGAAAGCTAGTTTGAGAAGATGCGCCGCAGCTCAAACCTCGAGCCTCAAACCCTCGACGCCGCAAGTCCAGCAGCCGCACGGCGATGCGTCGTTTAAAAGGGAATCCGGTGAGCCGAATAAATCCAATCTCACATATAGTGAATAAACAAATGCAGTACAGTGAAAGCAACGAGGGTGCGAGGTCTGGATCTAGATGGCGCGCCGAAAATCTCTAGAGGTCAATGGGGTGTAGGTGATAGCTGGACGGCGAAATGCGCATACCTCAGAGGCCAATGGCCGAAGCGGCGGGCGGGGCGGAGGCGGCAGGGACGCCGCGAGGTGGAGCGGGGACGGCGACGGAGGCGGCCCGCGCAGAGAGGGTTGGGGGCGGGCGTGCGGCGTCGGCGTCAAGCGACGGCACGGCGGCGGGTGTAGGGCGCGGAGACGGGGGCTCCACGGAGACGCTTGACTGGAGTGGTACTTCAGACTTCAGAGGCGCATCGGGTGGGAATGGGATGGGGATTGGGGTTGGGGTTGGGGTAGGTGCTCGGGAGACGAAGAGGAAAGGAACGTACGGGACGGGACGTTTGGAGAGAGGAGGTGGATCTTGACTGCGGATGGATGGAGAACACGTATACTTTATTTGATTGATTGAATTATAAAGAGATCTTGATCTTTTGTAAATAAAAAATACGAGTAGACAGCACGGAGAGT
Organism: Hordeum pubiflorum; assembly: GCA_000582825.1. Classification (NCBI taxonomy): domain Eukaryota; kingdom Viridiplantae; phylum Streptophyta; class Magnoliopsida; order Poales; family Poaceae; genus Hordeum; species Hordeum pubiflorum. The sequence continues at coordinate 2,161 of CBMN010751066.1, read as the reverse complement.
GCAGAGATCTCACGCCCTCGGCCCAAGAAGGCCAGAACAGTGTTGCTCCCGTGATAAAAAGGTTATCAAAAACGGTTTTCTAAATCTCGAAAAGAGTTAGGGAACTCCGTCCGGTTTATTGGACCCATTCGTATTTTGGGTTAGACTTTGACTATCTATAGACTACTAAAATATAAAGTATATGTTATAAAAAATTATACTGTTGTATTTGTATTTGAAAGAGCTTTTCGATAATATAAATTTTATGACATATAGTGTGCATTTTGCTAGTTAAATTTATAAGTCAAACTTTAGTACATAATAGAGGGGGTCTAATAAACCCGGACGGAGGAAGTACATGTTTGTGATGTTTACTTTGGTGCAAAATAATAAGTACCCAAATGCTGGAAAAATCTAGCTGCACTTTTTTGTCGTCTCGGCCACACAATCTTATCCCCATCCCTTCTCGAAACATCAGGTGGCACATGATCAGGTGCGTGGCAAGTCCAAGGTGAACGGTTTCACGAGCGATCGCCTCAATCCAAAGCGGATGGACCCACATACCAATCTCTAGCGACGTGGGCGGGGGGAGAGGGGAGTGGTGGTGGTGGTTTCGTAGCAAATCGTCATGGGGTGGTGGGTGGTTGTTCAGGTTTGAAATCCTCCATTTTCTCTGGTGAAACTAAAGGTGGCGAAGGAGGTGGAGGCAGCAAGCGTCACTGGATCTGTTGCACCTCGCTAGCGCAGATATACCGCTATCATCCCATCCCTTCTACTCTCCCTCCCTCGCATTTTCCTCGCACCACTTTTCATGGGTTTTAGCTCAGTGTCATTTTTTCGATAACGCGGGGGTGAAGGTTATGCAGGTGTACCGGGGATTGCTGGTGGGTAGAGGTTTGACGTCGTCTCCCCCGCGAAGTCGTAGGGATTTTGCAGTGGCACCCGAGCAAAAAAAATCTGTGGCAAGACGCCCTTGCAGCATGTAGTGGTTGTTGGGATTCGGGTGGTGGTTTGCAGTCGATAGGGAGGTAGGGGAGAGGTGAGGAGATGGAGCCACGCGCGCGTGCTAACATGTTTGAGGGAGAAGGCGATGACAGAGTCATGTGAGGCAATGGGGTGGTAGCTTGAAATTGATTTTCTGCACCTACATGCTTGACAGTTGGGTAGCTAGCCACACAAATTGCACACACACGACACAAACACACATTTCAGTTGAGGGGTCCGCGTGAGTAGACGGAAGTTGCATACACACGGATGTTGAGTTGGCCCGCAATACTGTCAAGTTGCACACACACACACACATGTTGAGTTTGCTGGCCAAGTTGGACACCCATAGCTAGGTTCCTATAATCTCGTCTCGTCATGCGTGTATGTCTAGAGGGGGTGATTAGACTACTAAGCACAATATGGGACTCTTTTCCCAAATTTTAAATATCTTGGCCTTTTTATACTTTTCACTAGTACTAACGAACACTCTACACATGCAAGTCTAGAGAACATGCAACGAAAAGTAAAGACATGCAAGTGCAAAGTAAAGGAGGTAAAGTTGAGAGAACCGCGAACACAATTGGCTAAAGTGAAGATTTTTTCCGTGTTTCGGATAATTGGTGCTATCTTACATCCACGGCGATGGAGGCTTTGATCCACGAAGAATCTAAGATCTCAAGGATCCCGACAGTGAAATTCCACGAATGACTCACCCACGAAGGGTCCAAGAAGGAGCAACCATCCCTATCCACCACGGTGTACGCCAATGGCGAACCGGCCTCCATAGGGTATATCTTCACGAAGTAGGCGATCTCCAAGGCCTTACAAACTTCTTGGGTTCTTCAGAAACTTTGAAGACTTTCAAGAAACACCTAGCCGATATAGGCCCAAAAGTCATGATATAAAGGTTATTTGGTGATGAACTCCTTGCTCTTGTGCTTCAAAAGATAATTTCCTCAACACTCAAACTCTCTCAATATTTGGCTTTGGGTTTAGAGAAGTAGGAGTGGAAAGCAAGAGGAGACTATATCACAAATGGTTTGATTGGACGACTGGAGTGGAAAACCCTTTCAAATCAGCAGAAGGAGGATGAGTTCTCTCAGAAAATATTATGGGAGTAGAGTTTGCTTCAAGAGACACATGCGGGATAGGTGGGTATGAGAGAGAGACGAAGCAATCTAGCTACTGCCTACGG
>CBMN010751058.1:0-10456 GCA_000582825.1 Hordeum pubiflorum | reverse complement strand
GTATGCATTCTCCATAGTGATCCTGAGCGTGCTCGCGGTACCGAAATTTTTGTTTTCTGTCGCGTTCCCCAACAACTATTGCATGATGCTTCTAAAGAACTTAAAGCATCTCAAATAGCAATACCCTTATTTTGCCTAGATAACCAAAAGGTGAATGTTTGGGCAACGATGCCCCCAAACTAACTCTAGCAGCAAACTCAAAAGTGCATGGCTAGTCATTATTTAAGGAAAGCTACCATATTTCCTACCAAATACACAAAAATGGTATTCCCACCCAAAGTACCCATTCCACCCATAATGTGGCGGGAAGGGTCAATTATCCGCGCAGTAGTGTCCCACAAGAACCGTCGGCCCCGCCGTGCTCCAACATCCGGACGATGTCGTCACCCTCTCGATGATGCTCGTTGTGCCAGCCAAAGGCCGTTCGACACTCCTCGCCGCATCTCTTGTCCTGCAATTGTGCGGTGCTTCCAGACGAGTAGACTCGCCCTAAGCACTCCGACACTATTAGGTGGCGCCCTGGCTCCGCGGCACTCCCAACCATGATCAACTTGGAGGCAGGCGGCGCAGGAGGCCAACAGCAACCGGCATGGTCGGTGCGAGCTCACAGAGCTCAGCCACGCTATCATAAACAATTGTTCTCATTGACACTGCTCTCCCTCCCGTTACCAACCATCACCATCTGCCGTTCATTCCATTTTTTGTTGACCTCCAACGACCGGAAGTGAGCTCGGTGCGTGCCACATATGCGACAAAATGCCGCAATGGAATTGGTTTTTACTTACCTTTTGCATTGAATATGATGTGTTTGTGGTATGTAGTGAATCTCATAAGTGAATACACACTTTTGTATTGAATTATAATTTGCAATGAATATGAGACAAAATTGAAATATTTTTCATTTATGGGCATTCACTTTTACGTATTATACGAAAGCAGACTAAATTGTTGGTACCCAAATCATCCCTCTCCTCTACACGCAATTGACCCGCATATCCAAAAATGGGAACAGACGCTTAGAACAAATTGGCTCACATAGCAAAAAATATGGGCATATTGTTGGACATGGTATTACAACTGCGTTCCTAGAAATAAAAAGATGTCTCCTACTACTATGAAGGGTTTGTTCCCATTAGAGCAGGAAGCGTTGTGCGAACCACTCGGTGGTTGGATGGTTAGGAGGACAACGGTATCCCCAGCCAACCATTGTTCAAGTCCTAGACTTGATATCGATACTCGTATTTTTCTGGATTTTATTCTAGGCTTTTCAGCGATGTGCGTTTACTACGAGGAGACATTCTCGTCTACTACAAAGGGTTCTGTGGCGACTTAGTCAACCTAAAGATGACGTGCCGACTCAATCTCTCGGAGGTGCTCATAGGGATAGGTTATGCGTGTGTGCATTCATAGAGGTGAGTATATGTGCGTATGTATGAGCGCATGCGCTTGCACTGTATTAAAAATAAAACAGGAGGAAACATTGTTTTCTTGTGCTATAAGGGGTTAATTCTTGACTTACCCCTACCCCTCTCCTCCAAGCAAACATGCCGCTATGGTTTCTACCTCCCGTCGATGACGCCACTAATCTATCTCGTTTCCTATGTCCACAGGGCTATTAGGGCGCAATGGATCCCGGCCCTTGCCGGCGGGAAGGCTCCGGGTTTATTTGTTTATTTGAGTTTTGTTAGGGATTGTGTACTTGTCAGGAACACGAGACGAAGACGGCTCCCTGAAAATGAAACAATATTCCCCTTGCCCAGCCCATGTCTTGGTGGCGCATCTAGCAATTTCGGAGAGCGTATGGAGGGGTATCCCTTGTGGAGCTCACAAGATTTGGTCGGTGGTTGTCTTTGGTGAGTTCGCTCGGATCCGGTCTCCTTTCGTCTATGCAGTGTTTCTTTAGGTTGAATCCTTCCGATCTACTTTCTATTCATCGACAACGGTTGTTGTCCTGGTGCGTTGGTCGTATGAGGATTTTGCACGACGACTTCCCGACTGTCTATTACAACAAGGTTTGCCTGGATCCTATGAGGGAGGGGTGATGATGGCGGCACATCTTCGGCTCGCCTTAGAATTTCTAGTCGTCGTTAGGTGGTCTATGGATCTAGATGTAATTTTTATTATTTTCAATCTTCGTTGTACTACCATGATTGATGATGAATAGATCAAAAAAATTCTTGATAAAAAAAGAAACACATTTTATTAAAAATATCATAACTAATTGCCGGATTTCACTATGAGACATAATTGTAATTTCCCAAACTTATTTCCGTAGAAAATGGGATTGGACGCAATTCCTTTTTTCTTTTAAGATTAATCACTACTTTATTTCTTAACCCATGTTCGGGATCTCATCAGACACAACGGAGAGGATACAATCTGGTGGCTGATTCATCCGAAACGTATTTAAACCTACGCAAAATGATGTTTCAGCGCACCAAGAATTCTTTCTTATTAAAGAAACACATTTATTAAAAGATCATAACAAATTATTGGATTTGATTGTGAGAAATAACAGTACTTTCAAAAAAAATCGCACAAAAATTGGGATTAATCAAAGAAGTTGTAAAAAAAATCGCACAAAAATTGGGGATTTCCTTGGCATTAGGAAGCAGCTAAGTCTAGGGAAGCAATTACCAGGAAGGACAATTAACAAAGAAAACTAACGTACCACACGGGGGTTTTGTACCAGAGATCCCTGACCTTCACCTAATCAGCGCCGCCACAGAGCCAATCTACCCCCACGGAAAAGCCATGGCGGCCACCGTCCTTACTCCGCCTCCACTACCCAAGGACGAGAACGAGGGCCAAGGTCCCCCAAACTGGATCCTCCTCGACACTCTGGGCTACATCGCTGAGTGCCCCAACGCCACCTTCGCGCAGAGCTCCACCAGCACCGGCCAACGCATCGAGGTGCCCTTCTGCACGGCCCGTCCTCCCCACGTCTCCCACTTCTGCGTCCACTGCCCGGGCCTCGGACCGGCCGATTTTTCCTTGGCTCCCACCGTCATCAGCGCGGAGGCCGATCTCGTCCTCTTCTGCGTTTCCGTCAGCCCCTCCGTCCTGTTCAGTCCGCGTTCCTGCGACTACTTCCTCTACAGGGCGCACCCTCGGTGCCCATCGCTGGACCTTCTTCCGCACCCGTACCCCCACCGCTTCCGCGACCAGGAGGTCGCCCTCCTCAACCTCGGCGGCGACTACGCCGGCGCCGTTCTCACAAGCAGGTGCCTCAAGGTGAGCCTCAAGGAGGACGGTACGCTCAACGAGACGGAGTTCGATCTCTGCCTGTACCGCTCCTCCAGACCCCACGAGGGGTGGACCACCAAGGTCGTGTCGGTGGCCGATCCGCTGAGGGACGTGGTGTGCCCCGTGGACTGTGCGCCGTACCACGAGACCACCAAGGTGATCATGCTCGGGCGTGGCATGGTCTGCTGGGTTGACCTCTGGCGTGGCATCCTCCTTTGCAATGTGCTCGACGAAAATCCGCTTCTCCTAGACGTACCCCTGCCGCTGCCGGCGAGGGGTAACCGGAGACTCTACCACAAAAGCCGCCCGTACTAATATCGGGACATCACCGTCAGCCTGCTCAAGGATGCCATCAAGTACGTAGAGATTGAAGTCTGCCCACCAAGAAACCCTCCTCCTGATGAGTCCTATATGGACTGGTTTCACCAAAAGCGCCATGACAAGCGGTGCAACGCACGTTGTACAGGATGGAAGGCCAGGACATGGAGCCTTGATTGTACCACCACGATTATTCCTTCATGGAAGGAATGGCGCCTTGACCTCACCCTTGATGTTGCTGACATCGCTGTCCAGCCGATCCATTCTGAGCAGCTGCCTAGGCCGCGCAGCATCAGCGACAACCCCACCCAAGCAACATTACTGCAACGCCTCATCATTGGCTATCCCACCTTGAGCATGGACGATGATGTTGTGTACATGCTTTCTAAGGCCTGTCCCGATGACCAGATGGAACTGGTGACTGCTATTGATGTGAGGAAGAAGACGCTTCAAGGAGTTGCTAAGCTTGTTACGGGAAAAGATTTCACATACACACGTAACTGCACCAGTGAGATCTCCAAATATCTGAGCACCTACCGATGAGCCGATGAAGGTAATTTTGCTATAGTGCGTGCTTGTTTTGTGTCTGTGTGACTACCCCTGTACGAAATATATGCTTGTCCTATATGTTGAGTATTGACTAATCCCCACCGGTGACTTTTCAAAATAAATAAATAAATATACTTAGGTTCTTGGTAAACCTAGTGGATCTATTGGGAAGGTTTCAAGTAATAACGGCCTTTACTAGAGGAGAATGTGAACTACTAGCAATACTTAGCCATTGAAGCCTGTACCATCTCGATGGCTAATATATATAAGCAAATGAAATCCAGTGCATCTTGCCACTTTGCAGTTTAATAACTCTTCTCTACATTGAAACCGAACCCAAACATGATTATATTTTATCGCTTTCGCTCAATTGCTTTATTAGTTGTTTCTTATCAGTTGCATATAGACATATAAGTAGAGAACCCTCTGAAGGTGCTTGGTCTTTTTTCCAGGTCAGGTACATTCAGCAAGGTGTTTCTCAAGGAGTGAAGGTACTCGTTCTCTTGGACGTTCATCTATATCTTTAGTCAAATAACTTCATTTGACAAGCAGGAACCATAGGGTTGTAATTTATTTTGCAACTATTTTGAATCTCTCTTAGACAATTAGTCATTAGCATATTGTTGCCTCGTCCCACAGGTCAACATGCTGGTCAATTGGTTGCCATTTCTGCATACACCAGTTAAATACTAGTGATTGACATCTAATTGACCACCTAGGCCTTTATGAAGACATGCTTACTTTACAACCAGATGATGTGCATTTGTTGAATTCTGATGTGCACCTGTAAACTTGTTATGAGGGCTTGCTTCAATACACCTCCTTAATATTTTTTAAAAGGGTGTTTTTGTCTAACTACTAAGCGTGCAACTGCAATGCATTTGTACGGTAACTATTTATAACAATATATACGGTAACTATTTAGAAACACTGAAATTCAAACAAAGTGTGAGTTATTTGGTGAGCCCATTATAGGCAGGACAGAGCTGTCACAAACCAAACAACCTCTTAATCTCGACCGTTAATTGCTCATTCAGTGGTTCCATGGAGGCCCACTCCTAGTGGGATTTCTTGTTGAGCCACTTGAGATTTCCCAGCAGTGATGGGCCTTTTTGTACTAGTAGATTGGATCGAAGAAAATGTAGTGTATCCTAAAATCCTTCCTTGCAGTTATTCGACCCTCTCGTGCATCATGTATAAACCACAACACAAAACATTTTCTGCACTATGTTCTCAAATATTCCATATGGCTAATGTAAATAACAGAATGATTTAAATAACAGTTTTAGGTTCTGGTACTACACTAAAGTCAGGTTTCATTTTCCCTCTTTTGTCGTGCTATTAATTTTCACATTGAGTATGGTGTATGTGTCGAAGAAAATATACATGGTGGTAATTTCGTGTCCGTTAGTTCAAGAGACAATGTGGGAGTTGAACCAATGTGTCCGTTAGTGGCAGGATGTGTACTCTCCTAGAGACACGTATGTTCAAAGCAACACCCTAATGCCCATAAAGGTTCGAGGATTCGGTCATTTGGTACTCATTCCCGGATACGCGGTTCCACTCACGGCACGGGGACACTCACATAATTGTTTGTAGCATCGGAGAACGTTCACATACTGAGACGAGAGGACTCAGGTCTACACACACGACATATATACCGACAGTTGGTTCTTTATCCATTGGATCGGGGAACACATGAAGTGAAGAGGTATAGAGGTGAGAAGACGCTACTAAGGATACCGAATATCACCGATGTTAAAGATTCCGCGTGAATTATGAAGTTGTCAAGGTATATAAGTAAAAGATAGTTAAACGGTTGAATTGAATTTGTGGAAGTTTCTGCTCTAATTTTTTTATACGTTTGCATGTTAAAAAACGTGATATAATAAACAGATTTAATTACCTACCATTATATCGATATGTTCTATGTGCACATTCGGCAGTAATTTTAATTTGGGACCAAATTTGCAAGTAGTTTTAGTCTGGGCCAACATGTTAGTCTAACATGAAGTGAGGATTTCACTGGCAAGTATGTGGACGAAGAGTCTTACCCATATTTCAAAAAAAATGTGAAAAATATGTAAAGTTTACTTCAGTGCAATTTTCCATGTTCGCCACATTGTTGGCCTTCTAAAACGACACCCTATCACTTACCTCTAGAAATCCATTGGATCTAATCAGAGCGAGACAACAATTTCTCGATCATCAAGTGTGGCGTAAGTTTCTGTTCTATACAAATGCACTATTTCTAGAAGATAAGATTTGATCTTTTATGTCATTTATTCATCCAATCTATATGGCAAATTAAAATGTGTTTGTCGTTGTATGTTTTTAGGCAATGTATAAAATAAGCATAATTTATGAAATATTGAGGTTCTATTTTAATCTTCACCACATTTAAGAGTAAATATTTCCTCAATATAGTCATTAAAAGTGGCAAATTAAAGTTTTTCTCAATATACTCATTAAATGTGGAAAATATTAAAATATTTCCTCAATTAATCTTGATGTCAACTCATCTAAAATCTTACAAGGACAAACACGTTTTGAATGCTGACTATATATCATGTACGCACAATTGCACATATATATAGTGCATGAATTAATGCCATGAAAGCAAAATCTTGTCTCTCACAGATACTGCATTTGTTAGAAGATAAGTTTTTTAATATCTTCACAATGCCCACAGATTTGATTGCAGGGAAATATTGTGGTGTAGTAAGATAACACACATTTTCATTTGCGAAAGAATATCACACCAATTTAATTGCAGAAAGACTTCATTTGTAACTGATTGATATTTTCATTGTCTTCACAATGCACCAACCATTAAATTGCAGGAAAATATTGCGGGGTTGTAAGGTACACCCCACTAAAAATATATTAGTAATATCGATACATCTTGGTACACGCTCGAGCACATAATGTGCTATAAAAGGGAAGCAATGGAAGCCATCTGGAATACAAAACAAAAAGTAGATCCGCAACACTTCTAATCTTAAGACGCTAAACCTAAAATGGGGAGTATCATTTCCATGGCCCTCCTCTTCGTCTTTGGAGTCCTGTTGCTCAATGCCGATCTCGGGTCGTGCGGCTGCTTCAAGCGCATCTTCGCCTTCGGCGACTCCATTATTGACACCGGAAACTTCTGCTCAGGTTCAATGTGGAAGCCCCCTTATGGAGGAACCTACTTCCACCATCCCACGGGCCGCTGCTCCGACGGGCGTCTCATTGTGGACTTCTACGGTAAGTGCAAGTACGCACGCAGGTGTAGTTCACTTTGTGCTCAACTTCTGAATTTAGTGTGTGTATCAGCGCAAGCGTTGGGCCTGCCACTGCTGCCGCCGAGCGGGCCTGAGGAGAAGACGGGGCAATTCCCAACCGGTGCCAACTTCGCCGTGTTAGGCTCTGTTGCCCTGTGCCCCGACTACTACAGTAAAAGGTATAACTTCAGTATGGGGCACGTTTGCCTCGACTGGCAGCTCGGTTCCTTCAAGGCAGTGCTCGCACGCATAGCTCCTGGAAAAGGTACGCACTCATGCGACAAAATATATGGGCATGCATGCATCGTCCTTACCATATATTACACATTTCTTCTTGCATTAGTCAGCTAATTCCTTTTTATGTGTAGCTGCCACCAAGAATCTCCTCGGGGAGTCCCTCATCGTCTTTGGCGAGATCGGCGGCAACGACTATAACTTCTGGTTCTACGATCGTGAGCGCAGCCGTGACACACCCTATGAGTACATGCCCGACGTGATCGCCCGCATAGGCTCCGGCGTCCAGGAGGTGATCAACCTCGGCGCCAAGACGATCCTTGTTCCAGGAAACTTCCCCATCGGGTGCGTCCCGGTTTACCTGAGTGGGCACAAGACTAACATGTCCGCGGACTATGACCAGTACGGCTGCCTCAAGTGGTACAACGAGTTCTCTAGGAAGCACAACCAGCTATTGAAGCAGGAGGTTGGTCGGCTCAGGTCTCACAACCCTGGCGTGAAGATCATCTACGCCGACTACTACGGCGCCGCCATGGAATTTGTCAGGAACCCCAAGAGAAATGGCATCAACGACCCCCTGGTGGCATGTTGTGGTGGCAACGGCCCCTATGGCACCGGCCATGAGTGTGACCTGAATGCGAAGGTTTGCCGCGACCCATCCAGGTTCGCCAACTGGGACCAGGTTCACATGACAGAGAAGGCGTACAGTGTCATCGCCAATGGGGTTCTCAACGGCCCGTATGCGGACATCCCGTTGCTCCATGCTTGCTAGGAGAATTTCCTTTCGAGACCAGAAGAAATGTTGCTGCAACCAATATCTTTTACGTGCAGGTCTTGGAATTTTTATTCTTGTATCACCATAACAATTGGTCATGAATGAAATGGTAGGATCTGTCACATGAATATGTTCGTACTAGAGGGCAACCGGCGCTTCACTTCACCATTTTTCACTTGTTTGATAAGTCTTATTTTTTCGTTAGTGGGCTAGCTGCTGGTTTCAGCTTTGTCTGTCTTGGATTATTCTTTAGTTGCCTTGGAGTTGGAGGTGTTTTCATTGGCTGTTACCAATCTGATCTATTAGTGCAGGCAGTGGATGTGTCAAAGTCAAACAACACAGACAATGACGTACACGGTACACAGCCAGAGAAAGAACCTGTACTGCTTTACTCAACTGCTGTAATGTTAGTAACTGTAGTAACATAGATATGATTCAAATAACGAACGTAAAACATGCAAAGGAAAAGGACGACGGAGCGGATGCTGCAGAAAGAAAGAACAGAAACCATCATAGAAATATATCAAGCATTTTGTCCTGACCGATTGGAAAAAGCGCTTCATCAGTAACTCTTTGATCTTTCCTATGTCAGATAATAATATGACCGTAGCCTCCATTCTCCAAAACAAATTCATGTAGCAACACAATCACGGAAAACATAACCACATGACATACCTTACGAAAGGAAGGAGTACGGGAGCCCTAATGAAAAATTGACATCATAAAAGTAGGGACATTGTGAACATGACCATTCATAACCAGACTCAATAAGGGCTACTCTAGTTTTGCAAATAGAGACCTCACACAATATGCTAGTACATTGCTTAAATTAACATGAGTATACACGTACTCGTAAGGCATACCTTGTGCAGCTATCCTCTGAAATTGATTTTTGTCTTATAATGGACAACACGCAATACAAAAAAAAGATTTAGTTCCAATAACAACGAATAATATCTACAATTGGAAGAAGAAAAGCAAACATATTCTGCTACTACCATCTCTACAAACAGGGCATGATCTTATCTAGTACTAGTACAATTTAGTCAACAAACCTCTACCTCTGCACAAAAAAAAAAAGTAGAGATAAAGATTATATCTTCTATTACTATATTTTAAAACAAGATGCTAACTATAGACCATATTCTTCCACACATGCTAAAATATTTGATCTGTAGATTGAAAAACTTAATGGCTGAGATCTAATAATTAACACATCTAACATATGTATGTATAGTCCTAAACGCAAGCACATGATGGCTTCAGGGAGGTGCCGTATGGCCGGCACGTGGCCAGGCACGGCCATGGCCGTGGATGCCTGCCACGGCCTTCCATGCTCCTGTAGTGAGGTTGGGGATGACCCCAGTTCGGTTGGGCCTTTACCTGTAGTGAGCAGGCCTAAGTGCACAACGTTTTGTTTCTATTTTTCTTTTTCCTTTTCCTTTTCTGTCGTATGATGTAGTTGTTGTTCTCTATTTTATTTCAGCGACCAAATGAAGTTTTTTATATTTGGAGTTTCACACGTAAATGCAGGGCAATATTTTGGAGCTGTCCACAAAGTTTGGGGGCATTTGTTAATGTTTTACTATTCGTTTATTGTGAAATGGCCATATTAAATGATGTTGGCCCACTATAAATATTTCCACGGGAAAAATGGGAATTCAAACAAGTTTAGTTTCTTCATGACAAATACTTTGGGAATATTTCAAATTATACCACCATTTTTAGTTCACAGTTTCAAGAAATATTATTTTGACTTGCAAATTTGAATTTGGATATAAGAGTTGGATTAATTCTCATTGGAAATTTAATTATGATAATATTGATGACCTGGAACATTAATTAGGATGATGACATGACTAATATTTTGGGGTGTCACAAAGAGAGAGCCATCCAAAACACTTTTTCCGCCGGCGCAAGTCTTTGTTCCGACAGGAGCCCATGTGCGGACCTTTTCTGGTACTCTGCCGGAGGAGAAATCGATCACGGAGGCCATCTAAATCAACCTTGCCGCCTCGATGATGATGTGTGAGTAGTCCACCAAAGACCAACGGGTCCATAGCTAGTA
>CBMN010751054.1:247-12541 GCA_000582825.1 Hordeum pubiflorum | reverse complement strand
TTACTGTCACCTCGAATTACCTCCAAAACCTTGACCTATGCAAAGACAGTGATATACTTCGTGGCCAATAAAGGCACAAATCCTCTGTGGGGCCCCTTCACATCATTCACGAAGTTATTAAACTAAGCATTCAACAAAGGATCTCATATCCACAATAAACATTTCAGATCCTACACATACAAGGTTCATCAATTTCCCCGAGAACTAGGAGTCTACCCACACATGAGAGCAACACACATCATGGCAATGGTAATAGAATACATGGATGAATGATTCAAATGATACACCAAAGGATCCACTAGGGTTCTTGATTGTAGATGATAAGGATGCAGATGATGATGATGATGACGATGACGATGATGCTGCTATTGCTGCTGCCGATGATGATGATGAAGATGGTGGTGATGAAGATCATGGTGTCCCCCTCCTCATGGTGAGAAGAATTCCCTTCTTCTCCTGGTTGATCCTCCCTCTGGATGGACTCCCGAGGCTAGGGCTCTTCCTTCTAGATGAGTTTCTAGTGTCTTTGTGTGTCCAATTCATGATCCGCTTTGACGGGTTGAAAATAGTCGATCTACCAGAGGCGGCGACGCCCCATACGACCGATCATATGAGTTCTCGTGGTCGTCTGGAACACCGTTGTTTGCTCTGGAAGCTCAACAACGGTCGTTCTTTTGGCCTTTTGCTTGATCTTTTTATGAAAAGTGATTATCACCTTGAATACGTGATTCCATTGCCATTCTTGGGGATTTTTACCATTAAATGAATATTGCTCCAAAAGACGTTACGTGAGGGATTATCAACAAAAGAAATGTGTGAACGCGGTAAAATTTCACAAAGCCTACCTTGTAGGCACAAAATACATAGGAAAATCATCACATAAATTGCACTCATCACCCGCACCAAGACAACCTTGTCGGCGGCACATTCGGCCTCGCGAATGATTTCCTCCACGTGCGCCGTTACATTGGAGATACTGTAAGCCGCCTCCTGCCTGTTGCGGCCGCGGCTCGGAGGAGCTCTACTAATATGGGGCCGGCAAGGTCGATCTCGCATTGCATGTCGTCCACTTGGCGGTAGGCCCTCGCTAGGAGCTCGTCGAATCAAGCAAGGAGGCGGTTGTAGTCATGGCCTACATCTTCTACTTGACAGAGGACTTTGTCAGTGGGCAGCTCAACTATCTACACGAGATGCCGCTGCTGTGTGGCACGTTCACGACTGACTTCATCGATATCCTCGGCCACAGACTTTCTCTTCCGTGACGGAGAGACGAGTGCCTGACCCGGCACTATCACTGAGTGGGGTGGATTTGACGCAGCACCCATTGTTGCCGGGTCAGAGGAACGAGGGTGGTTGGTTCCGTCAGGGCCGCTATTGGGGGACGGAGGTGACAAATGCGGCTTGCCGCCGGCCATAGGGATGTGGGGGAAGGAGGGGGTCATGCGCACCATCGTCGCCGGAAAGGGGATTGTGGGTTTTCTTGGATTAAATGGTGAATGATATGGAACCGCCGATTAAAAGAGTGGGGGCATAGTGTGGAGTGGTGAGAATTTGAACTATGTGAACACAGTCGAGTTTGACTTGGCAGGATGCGAGGAGGCAGATAGAGGCTAGACCGTCCATCTTCCATTAGATGGGGGAAAGTTTACATAATTAGATTTTTCCTCAAATTAATTTTCAATTCGGAAATGATCCTGGATTCGAATTCAAAGGGCCACGATTTATTTTCACTATTTCACTTTTGACAAGTCTAGGCAAATTAAATGCACACATGTATGCATCGACCAACATGTACGGATTCAAATCAAAGTACAAGCAAACAATGCCCAATTCACTTGAGGCTTCTTGACAAAAAGAACACGTCGTACGCAAGACACAACACATGTATAGACCCATTCATTCTTTAATTGACATGGTCAAGGCAAGTGACTTCTCACTACAAAAAAATGAGGGTTGGCTTGTGCAAATTAAACGCACACACGTATGCATCGAGCAACATGTTCGAATTCATATCGAAGTACAACCAAACAATGACCAATCCACTTGAGACTTCTTCACCAGAATAACAAGTCGTACGCAAGACACAAGACATCTAGACTCAACCATTCTGAAGTGACATGGTCAATGCAAGTGATTGCTCGCTACAAAAAAAATGAGGGTTGGCTTGTGCAAATTAAACGCACACACGTATGCATCGAAAAACATATCCGGATTCAAATCGAGGTACAACCAGACAATGCCCAATCCACTTGAGGCTTCTTGACCAAAAGAACATGCCGTACGTAGAACACAAGACATTTCTAGACTGAACCATTCTTTAAGTGACATGGTCAAGGCAAGTAACTACTCACTACAAAAAAATGAGGGTTAGCTTGTGCAAATCAAACACACACATGTATGCATCGAGCAACATGTCCAGATTCAAAGTGAAGTACAACCAAACAATGCCCAATCCACTTGAGTCTTGTTCACCAAAAGAACATGTCATGCACAGAACACAAGACTATCTAGGCTCAACCATTCTTGAAGTGACATGGTCAAGGCAAGTGATTGCTCACAACAACAAAAGTTGATGGTTGTCCCGTGCAAATTAAACGCACACACGTATGCATCGAGCAACATGTCCAGATTCAAAATCGAAGTACAAACAAGCAATGCCCAATTCACTTGATGCTCCTTCACCATAAGAACATGTAGTACGCAGAACACAAGGCATGTCTAGGCTCAACCATTCGTGAAATGACATGGTCAAGGCAAATGACTGCTCACTACAAAAAAATGCGGGTTGGCTTGTGCAAATTAAACACACACATGTATGCATCGATCAACATGTCCGGATTCAAATCGAAGTACAACCAAACAATGCCCAATTCACTTGATGCTTCTTTACGAAAAGAACATGGTATATCAAACCCACAAACATGCATGCAGAAGAAAAACAGATCAAAAAAACATACGCGTGTACGAAGTGCATGAATCTTATTCCTGAAAGTGTTCACGTTATTTCTGAAAGTGGTCACGTTCTTTCTGAAAGTTGTCCTGTGTGTTACAAAAACAGTTTGTATGGTCAATTTTTTTGTTCCCTCCATTTTTTCGCTCCGTGACTATTTTCCCTTCCCGCCCACATTTCCAAAAGGGGCCGCGCTAAATTTTCCCTACCATCAATAAATACCTCATTTGTTGCTATCAATAAACTGCACTCATAATTTTCCACTGCCCCTCCTGCCGCACTTCTCCTATAGATTAGAAACTTACCAGTGGCATCAGTTTCGCTCATCATTGCCGTCAACCGACATGATGGAGGCAACCTTCACAGTGGCAAGGCTCGCAAGGATCATGTGACGTCGAAGGCAAGAACTAATTGTAAAAGGACGAGTAACAATCATCCTCCCTCCCACACTACCCCAGCTATTGAAGATCCATACGGGCGTACATATATGTAGATATGTTTGATTTTTTCCGCCTGTATTCAGGAAGTCCATGGTTAATTGCACACTAGTTCAACCTATGGTTCGTATCGGGTGATTCATGCTTGTGTGTTCTAGATTTGTTTGCATGTTGTTACTCATGTTGTGTTCCTCTGAATTATTACAATTTAGGCACCGTACAAACTTTTACAATTCAGTGTACTTTGTCTAGTCAATTCAAAACATGATTAAACGTAGTTCTAGGTTAGGAATAACGTCATTTCACATATGTATCCCTATTCCAGTGATTATGTATTGAAGATGTGTCTTTGTGGATTCTTTTATAGATCTCATTGTTTCTTCGTTCTGTAGTTGCTACACCCAACACACCAAATGAGTACGAGAAAATGAGGGAACAAAACATAAGGGAGAATGCTCTCCGTTTGTCAGAAAAATTTAAGGGAAGGGAATGGATTCAAGCTCAGTTATAGGGGATATCTTTGAACTTGCATACAAATTTGTATATGGTACTGCTAACGTTGCTCAAAGTAAACAGGAAAAGGGGCAAATCCGACAGATAAAATGTGATATGCAGCAGGAGAAAAAATTAGCGAATGACCCTGTATATGAACCAGAGGGTTCAGAAGAGGAAAATGACAACGACAAAGGTGACAATAATCCAGATGTAGGTGATGACACCCCAGAGTTGCCCCATGCAGCTGAGGTACCAAAATATACATCTCTAGTACATTTTAATTTTACAACATCTTGTAGATGCATTACATTGGTGTTTAAATACAGTCATGTCTTTTAGGCAACACAGGAGAAGCAAACTGATGCTATTGTTCGTCCAACTCCAGTACGTACAAGATCTAGAGCAGCGGTGCCCTATCTGATTCCCAGATGCATGCACATAATGATGACGAGGACATGACACAAGATTTGCATCTCACACCAGCATATAATCTAACCTCTCAAGATAGCAACTCCCATGTAGACTATGTAGATGAAAATCATGAACAAGTTGATCCTGAGGCACAAAACGAGCCTACGGACATCTGCACACAACAACATATAATAGAAATGACAAACCGTTCCAAGTAGAAGAAGAGGCCAGGTGAGAGCGGACCTACTTATTCACATGGTTTAGAAAGAGATATAAAAAGGACAGGAAATAAGATGAAGATTGACTTCATGGAGGGAGCAAACAGGCCGGTTAACCCTCTACAAGAAGCAAAGTTTAGTTCAGAGGTCGACTATCAAGTTAGACATAAGATGCCCATAAATACCAAGTGGAAGGAGTACAATGATAAATTGGCCAAAGAAGTGACTGAAGCTATCATTTAGAAAAGCGGGTGGTCACACAAGCACCGATCTCAAGGCAAAAATTTACAGTAAGGTTAAATATCTTACTAAGGAGCAAGCGTTGCAGTTGAAGCCAGTGACTATTACACATAAAGATTGGACAGATCTAGTAAAACAGTGGAAGGATGAGCACTACCAAGTAATTTGTGTTTAACTTAACAGATTCAACTTTTACAATACCATACGGTCAAAACTAATTTTTTGGTTCAATCCATATGAGATATGTGCCAAGAATAAAGAAAACATAAGTGCTCTAAAGATCCACCATAAAACTGGCTCTAGATGCTACATTGCAGCTTATCACGGTATGGTAAGCACTCCAGCTTCGTACATTCAAATTATCATATTTTTTTCATAAGTAAATCGCCTGTGGCAATAATGTTCACTATGTCCTGATTGATGTACTAATGTAAAGAGCAAAACCAGAAACCTACACATGTTCAATTTTTTTAAGCAACCCAGACTAGAAAGAAGGATGAGGTGATGAGTGAGATTGCAGTAACGACAATCTTAAGCGTTCTGCAATGTCAGGATTTCACATGTAATGTGCCACCCAAAATATTATGTTTGTAACACTGTACCAACAATGCTTCAACCATATTGTAGAAGGATATGAAGGCAAAGCAAGGTGCAAGTCCGGTAGAAGGTGAAGAGCCAAAAATAAATGCGCAGATTGTTGCAGTGGTTCTCATAGACATTTTCAATCATAAAAAGTTATTTGCGAGCATGGGAGAGTCATCTGCCTCCAGGCAAAAGACAACCTCTCATGAACGCATGATAGAGCTTGAAGAGAGACTTGCAACATAAAAGCTAGATGCGAGATCAGCAGTTAGTAGGTATCAAGAAGAGATGAATGCAAGAATGGCAGCGCAACAACAGGAAATCAAAGAGATGAAACCAAAGTAGCTAGATGAAATTGCAGCTCTTAGGAAGGAACAAGAGGAGAAAAATGCTTCTATGAAAAAGAAGCAATCAGAACTGGCTGGAACTTTAGGTTTTCTCTTAAGGATGTAGGGCGGCTCTGATAAAAGCATATCGCAACCTACTTTGGGGGCTGTAACAACAGCATGTCGCAACCCATTTTGAGGGGCTCTAACAACGACATGTCGCAGACCTGATGGTGGCTTCTTTGCTTGGAAAATTTTGGTCGTCCCTTATTATATTTTTTAATTTGTGGTACTCTGTTTGTTTCCTTTTATGTAGTGTGTGATACTTCCTCAGTTGGTTGATCATTATTACAATTGTCTTAAGCATTTCTGCTTTCAACGTTAACAAAAGTAATATATTTATCATTTTTGAAAATTTACCAAATTCAAATTTAATTTTGGTTGGCAGTTGCAACAATGAACAAACTATGACGGTAATAGTGACGGAAATGCATGCCGTCACCATCTTCCGGACCCACATGTAAGCAGAAACATCAGCATCCCATGGGCTCACTGCTGACTCAAGAATTTGTCATACTTTTTGAATGACTCTCATTTGGTTTCCACCGGATATTTATTACTTCTCGGTTACTTTTAATGCTAATCCTCCAAAAGAGAAGAAAATATGTTTTCCATTGTTTGGCAGAAATATCATATATGGAAGGAAATCAAGGAGAATGACTGCAAATGAAGTCAAATGGAGCAACTTCCATGTTGAGAGCCAGCCACCAGGCGCATCGGATCAAACAACGGCCTTCCATATGACTGCAAGTGCTCGTATGGAGTGCTAACAACACTGTCGCATCTATACAAGACACTTTTGTGAAGGTACCCAGAGGGGAAGAGAACCCTAGCCGTCGCCACCACAACCAGAACAGAAGAACAGTATATTCAAAGAACCTTTGGAGATCTTCTTAGTTTTGGTTCTTTCATCTCCATCATCATGGCATTCACTATTATATGAGGAATTCCAAGTTTTGAGAACAATTGCAACTCTATTTAAATCTCATCTCGAGATCAAACTATTTGGATCATCCATTGCATCTTATCATGGATCTTCACGATATTATCGATATGGTTTTCATTGGGTTTATCTCTGGTGTGATTGGTTTCTCTCTTACGATGCATGAATAATTCCCCATGGGCGTGGGAGATGTAGATGAGTAGTAAGATTCATTTGTGCCTAATCTATATGTCGTCATTTGTATTTGTAGTAGTATGATCTGTCTAGTATGTTGTTATACTATGGTGAACTCTATGTGTGTTGTCCAATTTGAGGGCCCAGGAAACATGATCTCAGGACCTACATAGGTAACACATACTCCCTCCGTTCCATAATATAGTGTGTAAAGATTTAAAAAAAGTCAAACTTTGTAAACTTTGACCAAATTTATCGAGAAAACTATTTATATCTACAATATCAATTATATAAAATATGAAACTACATCTTATTATGAATCTAATGGTATATGTTTGGCAATTCTAGATGTAAAGGGTTTTCTCCACAAACTTGGTCAAAGTTTGTGAGGTTTGACTTTTCAAAGAATCTACATGCACTACATTATGGAACGGTGGGGGTATTGTTTAGCGAATCTGTGACCTCTGACATGACAAGTGGAGATATCTATGAGGACCAAAGATAATATGAGATAATGGTGGACCACAAAACTTAATGCTTGGTTCCGGTCCAAGGACCTTAATTGTGGAGATGACCACTTCGTGGCAAGGACGAAACAAGTCCATAGAATGAAATATAATCCCACGAGGAGGAGTTTCATAATTTTAGGTGTACCACCTAAAGAACACACATATCACATACTATGATGTGATACAAGGTAACTTGTATTACCGTCGCATTGGCACACTTGATATACATTATTTTTTACCATGAACTGAATTCTCTCCGTGCCTAATCTCTCCATTGCAGGACACACAACTGTTATTGATATCACTATAAATCTTTTATCCTTGTCACTCTGGTTTACTCGTTTACTAGTACAATAACAATATTTGTAGAAGCTCAAGCAATACTTCACACAAGAACTATGACACCTTGTGTGTGATAGAATAGTCAATATAAATACTCTCCTCTACTCTTCATTGGGACGATAACTAATTGGGATACTTCCACAAAAGTGCTACACCACCCTGTTTGGCTACAGGTACCAAAACATTTTCTGGCAGTGTTGTCGGGGAACTAAGTGCAGAGTATTTGTTTCGTAACAATTTTTGCTTCCTGTAAGTCACAGGGGATCTACTCATTCTGGAAGAACATATTTACAAGATTATATTCCTTGTTTTCCTCAGGAGGAACATGCTTCATTAATAGAACAATACAAAAATAATCAAACTGTTGAGCTTAACACTTTTTTTGCAGAGATGTCGATTACTATGAAGCCATAGAAGACTGTAAGAGATCGGTGTGCTCCAGTAATGATTCAGAGATCTCCTATTGTTTATCCTACCAATTATGCAGCGGAGTACTCAATTGATAGTGATCTTATTAAGGAAGTCAAAAAGCATGCCTTTGCAGGAACTGAGGAGGAAGACCCTCAAGCAAATCTTATGTTTTTTATACTCTTTGTGGAACTTTTAAGATAAAATATGTATGACAAGATTTTATTTTATTAAGACTTTTTAGGTTTTCTCTAAAAGGTGATGCTGAGAATTGGTATAATAGACTACCTTAAGGAAGTATAACTGGCTGGCTGATGTGTGCTAAAAAATCTATGGCAAAGTTTCTCCCACGATCAAATATTACTAAATTATGAATAAAACTTACCATGTTTGTTTAGGAGAATAGTGAAAGTCTCTATGGAGCCTGGGAGAGATATTCTAAATTTTGAATTTATGTCCTAATCATTGTTATCCCGAATATGTTATATTTCACATGTTTTTATCATGGAATTAACGACCTTTGCTAAAGATATGTCATGTTGAAGATATGGAAGAATTTAAAAAGGTTTCTCAAGAGAAAGGTAATCATGTTGAACAATTTGTCAATGAGAAAGTGGATCTCTTTAGTATTTATCAGCAGGAGGACGAACTTCGAGAAACAATGAATAAGTTCAAATTTCATCAAGACAACTTCAACAGAGACCTTCGAAGACACATCCATCATAATGAAAAGCTTATAGCCTACCTCTCTGATGAGGTAGAACTGTTAAGTCATGCAAGAAAGAATCTTGACAAACATAATCATACGATAGAAACTAAATGCTCTCAAATTGTTGAAACTCAAACTTTGATCCTTGCTCAATTAGATAAAGATAACCTTGTTTATACTAAATAAATTGAAACTCGTTGTGGTAAAAGAACACAGGACCCTAAAGGTCCGGAGTGGTTCGAGAAGGAACAAGAGCAAGGAGAAAAGAGAGTCAAAGCCAAACCCAGGAAAACAGAGAACTTCTCTTTGGTGAGGAAGAATCGGATGAGCAAGTCCATAGGGATGCATGGGATGACGAAGTTGAAGCAGATAAAGGGGTTGATCCCGATGGTTAGACGGTGAATGGTGACAATGATGAAGAACCAACAGCACCGGAAACTGGAAGAACTAAAGAGCCAAGGGTGGAAAGAAACACCAGATCACTCTATCCAACTAGAGGAAAAAGCAGCCAAGCATCGAGGAACAAAGAAAAGGGTAAGGAAAAAGAAAAAGGTAAAACTAAGAAGACGCTCCCTTACCCTAAAGTTGTAGGACCACCCTCTAATAATGCATTGTCTTCCTATTTTCTGCAAGCAATAGCTGACATGAAAGTTTCCTTGCATGTAACTGATATATTGAAAATCCCGACCTTTCCTAAATTTATGCGAGATGTAGTTAACAACAGAAATAGTTTCAATCTAAAAGCACACATAGCTACAATAACGGAATATCCCTTTGAAGGAAAAATACTGGAGAAACTTGGAGACCCAGGTATTCCTAGAATATCTTGTTCAATTGGTAATCTCGATATAAATAATGCTCTTCGTGATGTAGGAGCAGGAGTTAGTGTTATGCCTCTAGCTCTCTATCACAAGCTAAACTTGGCAGAGTGTGTGCCTACATGTATAACCTTGTAGATGGCAAATAAGTCTACAAAGAAGCCAATTGGAGTGGCTAAAAATGTTTTATTGAGATTAGACGGGCATATTATGCCTACTGACTTTGTTATTCTTGATATGACTGAAGATGAAAAATTGTCTATTATTCTCGGTATGCCATTTTTAAATACCACAGGTGAAGCGTTGGATTGTCCAGAAGGGAGATTAACCTTCAGAATTTATGATGAAGAAATCGTGAGGTATTTCGTGAAGAAGCCAGGAGTGAAAGAGAAGTATATCCCCGCACCTAAGCGAGTATGTGCAGTAAGTAAAGAAAATCTAAGGCCATCGGAGGCCTGAAAAACCACTAAGGTATGAGGTTGAGCTTAGCAACGTAAAAACCATCGCTTAGTGGGAGGCAACTCATCTTCTAATAAAATCTTTACCTTGTAATTCTGCTCTCAAAATAATCCGATGAAGAAGCTGGAAAAAGTTTGTTTTTGATTTTGTATTATAGGAGAAAAATTGAAGAAGGAAGATAGCAGGGGGGAATCAAGAAGAAGAAAAATAGAGGCAAATCGCCCGTATGGCCGGTCATATGGAAAGAGGAAGGAAATGTCAAAGAAGACCAGATCCAATGACGGCCAACTGAACGAGCGTTCAGCGCTCGTTTGAGTGATCGTATAAAACTCAGGGCGAAGGTATCGACAAGTTCAAGGTTCAGAGATGGCATTCCATGCAACCACGGGCGGTCGTACGAGCGATCGTTTGATGTCTGGACTGAAGCGAGGAGAATAGAAAGATCAAATGATGGCCTTTTACATGAGCGGGAGCGATCGTTTGGACGGTCATATGGAGTTCTGCCTCGAAGAAGTTTTCACCTCCAGATTAAACGATGACCTTTCATGCGAGCGGTAGCGCTCGTATGGGCGGTCGTCCAGGTAGGAAATCCTAGATCGGCCAATTTTGAACGCAAGATGACGTTCCATACGAGCAGTACCGCTCGTATGGGCAGTCGTATGGCATGCATTTTCTCATATTATATTCTGCCTGCGCAAGGGGGACACTTCTTCCTCCTCCTTGCGCCACCAACTCCTCTCTTTCACTCTCAAACCCTATCCAAAATCCTTCAAAACCTCCAATTCATCGTGGATTCTGTTCGTTTACACCGTGCATCTTCATCCTCGGTGAGTTTATCCTCCGATCAATGGTTTATTTGCAAGTTTCCACGGTGATTTCAACTTTTGCTCTTATCCAAGATGAGATGCAAATATTTTTGTTTTTCTGTTTGATTTGAACGTTAGGAATCAAATTAATTGGTTAGGATCAATCTTTGGTAGTGTTAGAACTCAATCCCTATGTAAAACTTATGTTTTTCTGTTTTAGTTTCATTCGTGTGTAGGAAATGGTAAGGTCTGTGATAGCCGTGGGGAAGAAGGCATTGGGCTCGCGTTCCAAGCATGACCGGAACAAGGGGGATCACCTACATGCCGTTGTGAACAAGGCCTTTACACGGGTCAACACTCGGGGGATGACGCCCTCGAGGTGGAAGTGTGATGCGTTCTTGGAGTCTCAAGGACTCCACAATGACTTTGCATGGCTGGCGAACAAATTCGGGATGGGATTCTTCAGCAACTTCCACTACTCACTGGTACAATGACGTGCTATACAAACAGTTTTTAACCCCTTTCCACGATGTAGTTTTAAACCGCCGCCTTGCATGTGTGGGCGATAGAGGGTCCATCCCACAAGACACGGAAAAATCGTCTGCAGTAGTGACCGATGGTGCAGACGCTCTGCCAAATATAATCGTGTGCGATGTAGGAACATATCGCACACACTATATTTTGGGAATACATGTGGGATTGGGGATCAATCACACACGTCTATCACGAGTCAAATGCGTATAATTGCTCATGGAAAACAAATGGCGTTTAACCATTAAACGTTTGTGAAACATTACCTAATCCANNNNGGCCATCATAGAAACTGTGTGTGATATCTGCATCATTGCACACTAGTTTTCTCTGGCAAGCGTCTGCCATGCATGATATGACCACACACATTTTCCGAATAATTTACGCATAGGATCATCTTTGCATCGGGCACGGTTTCCTCTAGGCTCACGTGTGAGATAGTGTGCTACCACAAACGATTGAGTAGCTCCTATGCACACATAGTGCTGCAAGACGTCTGCGATTTGTTAGGTATCACCAACATTTCAGTTTATATCTCGTGTGCTTTTCATGTCGATCACAGGCGATTGCACTATGAGTGACGTGTGCTATCCATTCTATATCGCACACACTTAGTTACTTGAACCGTGCTTAAATGGCTAGCTTATGGTAAAATATTTCATTTGAATCACCCTGCAAAAAGCAAATTCGCCACAATATGCAATTGAACAAATAGTGTCCACAAGAAGAACATTCATAAAAATTTGCCACAATATGCAATTGAAAAAAAAGTTCCATAGGAAGAACATTCATCAAAATTCATGAAAATATGCAATTGAACAAATGCTAACTAAATTCCACACATGTATGGATATATGCAGTACATAATCATAGTGT
>CBMN010751049.1:0-11515 GCA_000582825.1 Hordeum pubiflorum | reverse complement strand
TGCTTGCTTGTCGAGGATGTCAAGTTTGCGAGCTAGGATACGCGTTCCAGCCAGAGTCCCTGTGGAGTGGAGTCCATCACCACAGTCGTCGTTCCGTTGCCGACAGTTACTCCGCTTCCTCGGGCTATTCCGCTGTTAGCATAGAGCTACCCTGGGCAGGCGTAGTACTGCCGTGCCGATGCGATCCATGTACCCTTGTAACCTTTCCCATAGTAATAAAAAGCTGATTTGTTCTATGCCAACAGTGACGTATTCTAGAAGACTTGTCCCTGGGCTGGAATACGGGGCTTTCCGGTTTTCTCTGAGCCGGGGTGCCACAAATAAAAACAAAAATTATTTTGTAATAAAAACAAAAACAAAAATTATTTTGTAATAAAAAAATTGAAATTATTTTTTAATAAAAACAAAATTTTGATTTTCCAAGTACCTCAAATGACTTTTTTCTGAAGGAAGTGCCTCAAATAGTTTTGAAATTTGTAACATTTCATTTTTCATCAAAATTAGGCCACATTGGATGGCCACTGATCAGGTTACAGTAATTTTAGAGCATTATTGCTATATTCCATCCATTTAGTTGAGTTTTAGTTAGTTATCAGAACTTGAGCAAATTTGAACACAAGTGTGATGTAGTTTGGTCTTGAAAATTTTCAAAAATCATTTCATTCTCTAATGTTGGTGGTGGATGAACTTGGGACAAGCAAAGTAGGAACTCCAAAGCATTTTGTATGGATGGTCAGCATTGCAAGTTTGACCCCATTTTGAAAAAAAAAATGAAAAGGCCTCAAAACTTGAAATGCCTTTGCATCGAGCCATCTTATGTGCAGTAGTTTGTGGGGAAAATAATAAACCTGCAATATAAAAAAGATTGAAAAAAAACCTTTACAAAATGGCCTATCTAGTATGAAC
The DNA here is from genome assembly GCA_000582825.1 of Hordeum pubiflorum. Taxonomy (NCBI): domain Eukaryota; kingdom Viridiplantae; phylum Streptophyta; class Magnoliopsida; order Poales; family Poaceae; genus Hordeum; species Hordeum pubiflorum. The sequence goes on along the minus strand of CBMN010751049.1, from coordinate 10,609 downwards.
TTGTATGGATTTCAAGGCATATTAACATGCAAATGGCCACATACATGGCATAATCCATGATAACAAGCTAACATTTTGCAGAATTGTTGGTGTTACGATTGTTGACAATATTTCCATAGGAATTTGAAATTATTTTGTAATAGAAAACAAAATTTTCATTTTCCAAGTCCCTCAAATGACTTTTTTGTGAAGGAAGTGCCTCAGATAATTTTTAAATCTGTACCATTTCATTTTTCATAAAAATTAGGCCACATCGGATGGCCACGGACCAGGTTTCAGTAATTTCAGAGTATTATTGCTATATTCCATCCATTTAGTTGAGTTTTAGTGAATTATCAGAACTTGAGCAAATTAGAACTACAAGTATGATGTAGTTTGGTCCTGAAAATTTTCAAAAATCATTTTGTGCCATAACGTTGGTGGTAGATGAACTTGGGACAAGCAAAGTAGGAACTCCAAAGCATTTTGTATGGATGGTCAACATTGCAAGTTTGACCCCATTTTGAAAAAGAAATGTAAACGTCTCAAAATTGAAATGCCTTTGCATTTATCCCATATTTTGTGCACTAGTTTGTGGGAAATATCATAAACTTGCAATGCAACAAGTTTGAAAAAAAAAACTTCACAAAATGGCATATCTAGTATGAACTTGTATGGATTTCAAGGCATATGCACATGCAAATGGCCACATACATGGCATAATCAATGATAACATTCTCACATTTGCTAGAACTATTGGTGTTATCATTGTAGACAATGTTTTGATAGAAATTTGAAATTATTTTTTAATAAAAACAAAAATTTCATTTTCCAAATCCCTCAAGTCTTTTTTGTGAAGGAAGTGCCTCAAATGATTTTGAAAATTATGCCATTTCATTTTTCATCAAAATTAGGCCACACTAGATAGACACTGACTAGGTTTCATTAATTTTAGGGCATTATTGCTATATTCCATCCATTTAGTTGAGTTTTAGTGAATTATTAGAACGTGAGCAAATTTGAACTACAAGTGTGATGTAGTTTGGTCCTAAAAATTTCCAAAAATCATTTTATGCTTTAATGTTGGAGGTGGATGAACTTGCGACAAGCAAAGGAGGAATTCCAATGCATTTTATATAGATGGTCAACATTGCAAGTTTGCACCCATTTTGTAAAAAAATAAAGAAAATGAAAAAAGCCTCAAAAATTGAAATGCCTTTGCATTGAGCCATCTTATGTGCACTAGTTTGTGGGAAAATCATAAACTTGCAATGCAACAAGTTTGAAATAAAATAAGTTTGAAAATTTGGCATAATTTGATTGAAAACACCCAATTATTTTAATAATTTAACAAAATGTGAGGCACCACTTGCCACAGATTGCAAATATGGCAGTGTTTGATTGCAAGCATGGCAAATATAGGGCATTCAAACATGCAAACAACACAAATTTCATTTAAATTTTATAATTTGTACAGCCATAACCCTAAACATAGCTGCTGACAAAATAATGCTAGTTCATAAACCTAATCTACTAATCGTCGTCGTCCATGTCGGAGCCACTACCGCAGACGGCTAAGTTATCCTCGTCATCATCCTCCTCCTGCTTGTCGTCGTACTTGCTCACGAGGTCTATGGTGACATCGTCCACAAAGGCGACGACCGCCTGTTGCAGCCCCGGCGTGTCCACCGGGTCATCGAGGTGGTGTTGCGGCCCTTTGTCAATTCACACAGCGCCTGAGAAGCCCCGACAGGTCTGTAGAGTCGCCGAGCTCGCTGACCATCGCCCCCTTTACTCGGCACAAGCAGGGGGCCGCTAGAGCCCGTCCCAGTCTCAGGCTTGGCACAAGCAGGGGGTCGCGCGATCTCGTCCCCAGCTCGGGCTTTGGGACTAGCAGGGGGCGCCGCTGGAGCTCGTCCTCGGCTACGGCTTTGGGTTGCGCAGGTCGCGGCCGCGCACTGAAGAGCTCGCCCTGACGTCCCCGGCTCTGGCTTAGGAACGCGAAGGCCCCCGCAGCTGTTGGCACGGCCGCCGCCTCCTGCAGACGTGGGCGTGGATCGCGCCGGTGAAACCCGGTCATCCTCGTCTAGGTCGAGCTGCGCGCGTCACATGGCTATGACATCAGGGAAGGTACGTCCTTCCCAGAAGGCGTACCTCTCGTCGATGTTGTTCCGCGACGCCAACGTAGCGGCCTTCGTAGTGCTGGATGCGGGCAGTGTTGGCCTCCGCCGGGATCTGAAACCACCCCTGGCTGCTAGGCACGTAGCGTCGTTTGGACCGCACCCCCGGCGGCAGGCTTTGCCGAAAATCACGTATTGGGCGCAACATGGTTGGCGTGCCGACGGTGAGGACATGCTCCACCGCGAGCCCCCAACGCTCAGGTACCATTTGGCCGGCAGGCGCGTGTCTGGCGGCACCATGACGCTGCAGTGGGCGAGGAGCTACGCTTCGTCGACCCGGAGGGTGCGCGGCATGCCGGGAATGAACAACACGACATCGTTCCCGAATGGTGCTTCCCGCCCCCACCATCGTGGCTGGCCATTGTTGCGGCTGCTAAAGGGAAGGCGGCTAGGGTTTGGAGGAGGCACACGACGGAGAATGTTGTGGGCCTGTGAGGGGGAGGGAGGGGAGGGGAGGGATTGGGACAGGAGTGGGTGAACGCCGGTGCACCGCGGGCGGCTATAAAAATGCATTAATAGGCGCCTGGTGGACACGCCGGCGACGCGACTCCTCGTCTCTGAAACCGCGTTGTGCATACTCCCCGTGTGTGAAAGCGCCGACGTGACCACGATGTGACTACTCATTCATGCGGGCTCACACTCGCCGATTGTGAGAGCGCCACCTGGCACGGTGTCACACACGTCATTAACAACATCGGCTAATAGTCAACTCCCTTGACCAACGGCAAACCCCCGTTTGGGTATTAGTGAAGGTGGATGATGCGGTGGAGGGGGAAAATGAGCAAAAAGAGTTGGCTTGGGCAAAACTGAGGAGGACTAAGCAATAAGGGGCACAGAAAGAGAAATTTGTTTTTTTAGGAGACCCAGGACATATATTGAATGTCTTCTTGTGATATGGGTTTACAATATATATCACAAGTTTTACATCATGCTTCTACAGCAATTATGGGCTAATTGACATATGTTTTGTGTGAACATTGGTTCCACGATGCGTACTTGGATACTTTGTGTTCGTTGGTGGTCTCTATGTTAGGTACTGCCATTTAGTTAATCTACGAGCCACTTAATTAGAGTCATGGTTGTAGTTACCCTTCATGACTCCAGTTATATGTACCAAGTGGCCCCGTTACGATTAATGCCACACTATTAACCGAAAATGACATGGTTGATTGCACTTGCGCCACGAGAAGAGTTTTGTGGAAAGAAGAAGAAAGAAAATGCTGATACTCACATGTCTGAACTCTGGAGACTGGAGGTATAGCAAGCAACCAACGTGCTGCAAATAATGGTTAAATTTCCAGCACGTCGACACAAAACAGCAGTCCATACCATTTAATAAAGCTATGACAAACTATTGCTGTCATATTTGCCGGCAAAATTGACAAGCTTCTCGTATTGAAACAGTTCCTTGGACGAACATGCAGACGAGGTTTAATTCACAATTCACAGTTAGATAAAACCGAAATTCAGAAGAGAAGTAAACAGCTAAGATAGAACACCTGCGTACGTGCTATACATGTCGGTGCTAAAACATGGGTAACTATAAACGGCGTCGTCGTAGAAAGAGTGTAAAAGGGGAAGGCATCAATCATCCTAGGCCAGGCTAGGATAACAAACCGGTAAAGAGAAAAAGGGAGCACCTCGGTGCTAGAAAGGGTGATGGTAAAATGATTGGGTCGCAGCTGAAATGATAAGATCAAAGAGCAGCTAGCGTTTGGATCGAGGCCGTACTACTTCCACGCAAACCTTAAACTATTAATCAACGGCTTAATATGCCACCGCCTGATAGAGACATCATGATGTGCTAGTTTCTTTTCACCTGTTAGCTTGCGTCTAATTTTTATTCGTTCCCTCGGTCCCTACATTGATAACTAAGTATATTCTTACAGAATTAATGTATCCCTCCCTCTAAAATTATACATCCACCTTCATTTCTGCGATAAGTAATTGAGGACGAAGGAAGTATTATATAACTGCAAAGACGCAAATCTTTGAATCACAGGTGCCAATGCACCGAATTGAAAGAAAAATATATGAATATTGTAGAAAAAGTCAAAATTCCTGAATTTTTGTATAATCGAATTTGATCTGGTATTACACGCATATGAAAATTTTCACAAATGAATGACTTTTATGGTATTCTGGACGGAAAAAAAATTGACACTATAAAGTTATTGTTCACATTTTTTTCACGCAATTTTGTTTTCTTGGCCCTGGAGTCAGGCCGAAGCTATTCCTCTGTGAAATTTTTCACATGAGTGTAACACCTGATAATGTTTAATCCCAAAATGTTTCAGAATGGTTACTCTTTTCACAATTTCTATAAATATATTTTTTTCATTTCAGGTCCATTGGGACCCGAGACCCACTGTGTACTTCCGGGCAAACCTCTGGAAAGTTAGGACGATTCCAACTACCTTTTCCAGTGAAGCACGGTTGGAACAGATAAATAAAGAGGATGGTAATAATTGTATTTTAAGCATAAGAAAAATGCTGCTTTCAACGTTGGGGAGCTGTGTGTGCCGTATTCTGTGGTGTCAGTGTCACAGAAGGCTGCAAGACTAGCTTAGTTTAGTTGTGCATGCATGCACCAAGGAAGTACCCAGAAAAAGCATTCATAACGAACATTTCGATTTACCTTTTAAAGGCTCTGCCGCAGGGTTACCTGGGAATTTTATTAACGAAATGGTAAAACTATGTAGAACATCAGATATGAGTACTCTTCAATCAAAGAGAGTACAGTATAGCAAACCTGTTCCAACAGTTCAACAGAACGAAACCGTCTCGCATATACTCCCTCTGTAACTTAATACAAGACGTTTTTTGACACTGTCATGGAATCTAAAACGTCTTATAAAAAACTACAGGGGCAGTATACTTTAATCATGGGCATACTGAGAGGTCGTGTGAATTACAATACCACAGTTCACAATTAAATAACTAAGTTAATACATTGGCAAAAACCAGATTAAGTTAATAGAGAAGTGTATGGATGGATATTAAAGTGACCCCTAGCGTAGCGATGTAAGGTATCATTACGAGATTATTATGGTCCAGCCAAGAATCATCTCTCATGGTCCCGCGGTGCTGGAGACGATCTAAACATCTTTCTCTCTTTCTCTTTTTTACCTTTGTCGTTTTCAAACTTGGAAGCAACTAATTCAATAGATCCATCGTTCCTTGAAAGATAAACCACAAATCCAGTTAGCTTGTGCATCTGGACCACGAGATCATCAGCCGCAAATCTTGCATACCTCCGATCAGATCACATGCCAGGCGTGACTCTGAAGCTGGTAAAAAAATCATGACGGACGGACGGACGGACTTCACTTGCCCCTGAAGAAACAGCATCGATCCCAGCAGATCAGGGCCTGGATTTGGATTCCCTTCCCTGTCTTCGACAAATGCCAAGCCGAACCGCGGATCAACCAACCGCTCCTAACACCTGCACGTAGCACCCAGCCATTCACAGCGGATTAGCATGGCCATGTCTGAGGAAAAAAGGAAGCTTCTTTCTTCAGAGAAAAGCATGAACTGGCTCTATCCTGATTATGGCTGGGACGGGAGCAGGACCATTTTCTGTTGCGACAAAGATCCAAGACTGTTAGCGTCCAGGATGGGATTGGGAGCTGTCACTGGCTTGGCGTGTTAATCTTTGCCAACTGTTGACACTCCATAACCAATTGTGCGGTGTGCATCTGTACAAAGTTATATTGGTGTACTCCATTAACCTTTTGAGCCAGCGCCTACCCAACAAGTGAAGTTAGGACCAACTGTTGACAACAATACTTCAACGGCCACAATGAAAGAGGGCCGGCCAATTTGGTTGCCCCTGTGTGTGTACACATGAACGCCATAATAACGCGGGTTTCTTGAGCAATCAGATTGGACTCTTATACGCAAATATACGTCGCCTGCAAACGGGTTAACATAGTGGATGCGACAGAAAAATAGGAATTGTGTGTAGAAATGTTTGGGGACAACATACCTCGAGATTTCTATGACTCACGGAAGATTGACGATGCTCGACAGCGAGGAAACTGAAGAGCTGGCACTGGGCTGGAATGTTACCAAAAACAGATGAAAGTACATATGAGCTGGACCAAACCAATATCCCAAGTCCCAACTGACAAATCGGCTTTTAATCTTCAAATTGTTCTTGTCTTGGCCATCCCACACCTCGCGGTGGCAAAAATTGGCCACACTCATATAAAGACTAGCCCAGCTTCCTTCTCGTTTGGTTAAAGTGCCAACATTTTGCTTGTACTGTTGCACATCATGGTTACAGCAAATATTTCTCCCCCAAGTTTGTTCCACAAAAGGTACAATCACCTAAAGCTGTCACACTCGAGTGTTATTGTTGTTACAGGGCAGTAGAAAGCCACACGCCAGATAACCGCCAATCGAAGTCCGTTTCACCATAATTGCTCAGTTACAAGTGAAGTAAGGTGAAAATTGCTGGTGTGCCTGCTCAGGTTGTCTTGTCTCATGATTCGGCGAGCGCACTGAGGCTCTGGTGCATAGGAAGCAGCTCTCTCTGACATACATTTCATCTTAATGGTGTAGAAACTATACAGCTGCCCAGTCTTTTTTTTTTTCAGTTATGTAAGTCTATGTTCACGGTTCCCTCCCGTTATGGGCTTTATTACTCAAGAAAAAAAAAAGCCGGGCACACCCCGCGCCTTCGTTCTATAACTATAGACCAAGAATAAACGTTTCTGGCAGCATGGACAATCATCCATCCATGACCATAGCATGAAGGCACTGGCCTGCAACTCATCTAGGTTCAGTAGGCAAACAATAGATGACCAGACGGCGAAATACTTTGAGCTCAAAGCTGAGCCATCTAACTACTTGGTAGCTTTCAAGGAATCAATTTTGTTCGCTTTGTCGAAAACCCTAACTACAAAGCATCACATCTGAAAGAACGAATTCTCTGACACACCATCCTCAGAAAAAATTCTCTTGCACATTGCCGCAAGGATGACCACCAATTGGAACGGGATCTGCAAAAGTAAAAAATGGAAAAAGGAGGGAATAGTAAAGCTTCTATTTCATCTGGTTGCTACTAGAGGTAGGAAAAGGGTAAAGAGATGTAAAGCCGAAGTGCGGGGAATTATGAGTTTGGTGGTGGCTATTCCCTTGCCAGAGGAGTCCAGCCAAGAATGAAAGCTATACACAAATACACACTAGGCAACATGGAGAGACATGGCTCCCATGTTATCCCGTGCAATCCCTGTTCCCCACTTGTGCCCTCCCGTTGCACATGGCCTCACTAACCAACCCTTCCTCCCGTCTCTCATGGTTAACATTGCTATGGGACCCCTCTTCCCATTTCCCACCTCCTTTGTACCCTAGACTTCCGCACTGAACAGTGCTTTATTATAAGCATTGCGTATGGCACACCAATATCTCCACTGTTAATAAAGGAACTCGTGAGGGAATCAGATCGCAAGCTTGTGTGAATTATTGCTTGCACTAACGAGTCTAGTTATGAACAGGAACCGAACTACTCCCTCCGTTCAGAAATAAGTGACGTTGTTTTAGTTCATTTCTGAACGAAACAGCGTCACTTGTTTCCGAACGAAGGTAATACATGATAAAGAAGTTCCAAGCAAAATCATAGATGCTACATCATAATTGTAAGATGGGGAGACCTTTAATGAGCATCCCGTACCGCGTACTGCGTGCAGGACTGGATCTCAGTATGTCCACAGCGGACGTTAAAGATAAATATTCCATATTGGTGGAGTCTAAGTTCTTTAGAAAGGGACGTGTTTTATCATTTCACTTTGATGTCCATCTACACCACCTCTCGTTGTCAGTCCAATCTGAGGTGTACCATTATATTTATATATCATACTGTAACATATAACAAAAGTATTTGGGCTAGCGGGCCAGTTGATTGATTAGATAACTACAGGAGTGACTTTGGAGTCCACAAGGGCATTGCACACTACAGTAAATACCGAGATAAAGAATCCTGATGCCATATAAATATGGCAACCTTACTGTTGACTGACAGGAACATATCAACATAAAAATTCTTTCATCTTTCCAGCCATACGAGTGGGTTGGCCTTTGAGGGGTCATTTTCACAGACCATACTTACAATTGCCAGAACTTTCATGGAGATAATATAAACTAGATGTTAGATGAGAAATCTTCGAGCTCACCTATTGGCTATTAAAGGAAACATTTAGATCATCACCGCATAGCTCAAAATAGGAAGATTCTCACCAAGCTGGGCCTCATAGCTCGTGGGTTGTATGCATCAGTGCTCATACGAGCCAAGCAGCTACCCAAATAGCAGATGTCAGTGTAAGATTCTTTCACCTGAAATAAACATTTGGACAGAAGTCATTGGAGTATAGACTTCATGATAACAGATGAAATAGAAAGGATGCGGTCCAGATTCCAAACAGATCATCACATCATAAGCATAAATCCTCATGAGAACATTACGAACATCTGTCAGTCTAGTGCATACAAAGTTTGTAATTTCAAATTACAAACTCTCTTTAGTGTACAAATTACTAATTTGTATACTTGATGTCTGACACTGAGAAGCTCGAGAGAAGGATAATTCCGCGACATTATACTCTCTTTAGTGTATAAAGGACAATGAATGGACTCAGTAAGTACCCAGGATACTGCTTGATGACATAAGTGGTATTACATCTCAAGGATAGCATGTTCCGTATTTAAGCTGTCTAAACACCAAATCAGTGGATACAAAAAATCATACTCATATAGTTTCCTTGTTCTTAGGCAAATTTCAACTAGTTGATACATGCACGGGTATAATGGAATTTACAGTCATGATAATATAGAGTTTGCAATGAGAAGAGAGTATAAATAAGCATATATTATATCTAGTCTAGTTGCCTCCTTGCAGCATAGGACAGTAAGAAAAATATTAGCTTGAGTTTGGCAGTCATATTCCTTATCTGATGTTGCACATATGTCACATCAACATAGCTGACCCTTTCAACATGCTCACCAGGATAGGTCATCCAAATAAACTATCATTGCTTCTCTCAACTTAACTTGCAAATACAACAATGCCTTCCTAAGGTCATTTACAGAATAATGAAACAAACCTTACATATCCTATAAGAGGTTGACTACTGAAATAAATAATGTTGGAAATGGTATGGTGCAAGCTGGACGTGATGGATGTAAGATTGTTCAAAAACAAAATAATTATTCACTTACATCAATGTCTTTAATCACTATCCTAGAAAGAGTTGCTACTTGCTAGTACTCAGCGGAGTATATGCAGAGGCTGTCACTATATGTAAGAATTCAAGAACAATCGCAGATCAGCAAAAGACAAACTCAGGATTGTACTGCATGGCACCAAAAATACATATTCCCAATCAACCCTTCATGGAATTCTAGCATGCCCTGCCAAGTAATTGTCACTTCTAAAAAGTTCCTAACTCCTTTGCTTTTATTTATTTTAAAACTGATGAACACTCATTTTGTAAGTTCAGCATAGAAGCTCAAGTTACCGGCCGAAACAAAGATTTATTAAGTTCAGCACAAAAGCTTAAGTTACCGGCCCAAAAAAAGATTTATTAAGTTCCGCATTAGAACCTACCCAAACAAAGGTGTACTATAAGACAGCTGCAAAATCCTAGGTCATCTTACATTAATTAACACCTGAGATGAATTGCAGGCAAAAACATGGACAACTCAACAAATGCTTAGCCTACTGGAGTAGCAGCCATCAGAATGCTTACCAAACTACTGAACTACTCATTTACTCATGTAGAGGAGCAAAAGGATACTGGGTTGGATGAAAGTTTGGCGATGCAACAAGGAAGCAAAAATCCCAGGAAAACTTGAGTAACAGACTGCTTTTGTTCAACATATTTTTATGCTTTTTGAAATACAGTAGGAGAACTGCTGCGATTCCACTGAAGGAGTGGCCGTGGCCCAATACACAAAAACAAGGCCCAAAATGGACTAATAAATAGAAAAAAGATACATGGACAAACAACAGGGCTAGAACTTTGTTCAACATATTGTAAATGTGATTATTCACAAATTTAATTCGCCACAGTCCTTCTGCGAACTCATTTACAAAGTAACTGCCACATATTGGACGAGGTTATATGTATATGTTTGTCCCAGGTTCCAAGCTGTCATGTGTATGGCCTTATTAAGTTACACGGAGATGACATACAAACAAAGCCTCCATGACAACTGAAGGCGTCCAGCATCAATGCTATAATCATTTGTTCAGATAATGTCGTAGCATTTACTTGTTAGTCAGTGCTTCGTCTTGCTGTTTCTTGGAGGCAATCAGGACCGTTTGAAATTTTGAATTGTCCAGTATCCAGCTTGATTGTGCCAAATACTTGTTACATGCTGTGAGAGGGCAAGATAATACATGAAACAAAGAAGAATTCCTCCAGTAGTACCTGTCATTTACCCTACTT
>CBMN010751046.1:0-20044 GCA_000582825.1 Hordeum pubiflorum | reverse complement strand
AAAAAAAAAAAAAAAGAGAGAGAAAAAATCATGGGGATGGTGCCGCTGGCTCCACGCACGCACGGCTGCAGGCAGTTCCCACCCTACGTCACTGCTTTGCTACCTTCGCTGCCTTTGCCGCGTCGTTTGATTCCTGGCAAACCAAGCCTTGTCTGACTGAGCATCAGCCCTTTCTTGGGAAACAAGATGGATCCAGCCATCCTTGGAGTGGCAAGAGCGTCGAACGCTGATTAATTAAATCCTGCTGTCTTTATCAGATGCTGGTGCATCGTCTTCTAGATGAATTGCCCTATCATCAAAGGGCATCTCGCTTCCCTTTCCTCCTCTTCAGAAACATAACAGTTGGACTCCTGGCCCGCCACGTTTCAGCTCGCATCGCCTCTCGTGTCCCAAAAAGGGTAAAAACTGGTCTGCCCCCAAGTCACAACCACAAGAAGCTGATATTTATGTTCTACTGTGTACATATAATTGGAGTACTATCTCGTCACACATATGGTAAACAGAAACAGATACTAATCTCGTCTGCAGTATCAAAACAAGAAGGTAGTTCATCACTCGGAAACAAACAATTTTTGTTCTGTTGTCAATCATCGGAAACGAGTTCGTCCACATCCTGAATCCGATCGACCAGGGACGCCACGCCAGCCTCTCCGAACGTGTCGGTGACGGCCGGGCCCGGACCCAGCCGGTAAACTCGATCTTATCCAGCGGCAGAGCCCACGCCCCCGGCAATCCCGTGAGCGCGTCGTTGGTCGAAACCGCAGCCGCATCTCGTTTTTCTCCCCCTCGTCTCGCCCCGGTAAAAAAAAAGCCTCCCCCTTCCTCCCACCCTCGCCGCCGCGGCTCCCCCTCCCCCTCCACCTCCACTCCAGGGCTCCAGCTCCCCCACACACGACGCACGCAGGCGGAACGAGAGGAGGAAAAGGAGGACGCATCCGCGGAACGCATCTCGCGCGGCGCCCGCCCGGATCCCGGCCGCTCCCCCCGTCCCATGCGCACGGCGCCGCCGTCGTCCTAGCAGCGATGAGCCTCGCCTCCCTCGCCCGCGCCGCCGCCCGGTCCGCGCGCTCCTCCCGCCCGCGCCAGGCAAGCCCCCGCACGCCGTCTATCTCTCGTTTGGGTGGGCCAGGCTCATGAGGGTCTGACTTTTTTTTTTCCTGTGCTCATGTTCGTTAGGGTTTCTCCCTCGGCGGGCTCCGGGCGCCGCCCTCACCGCCGCTCCCGCCGGCCCATGGCGGGGACGCCGGGCCGCTGGGGCTCGTGCGCGGGTACCTGACTGCGTCGCTGGGAAGCTCTGCCGCGGTGAAGACCTCGGATTGGAGGTACCTCCTCGCCAGCCCGCAGTTCCGCAGGCTCTTCTGCAGCGGCTCTAAGAAGAGTGAGTCCTGTTGCGCCTTATTTTTCGACCAGTCCGGGTCGGGGGGTCTCTTGGCACTATACTAAAAGATGTGTCCCCTTTGTGCTTACAGATTACGAGAATTACTACCCCAAGGGGAAGAAGGAGGCGCCCAAAGGGGATGGGAGTAACAAGGATTCCAAGCGTAAGTCGCCGCCTTTCTCATGCGCGTATCTTGTTCTTCGTGTCCAGAAGTTGTGTTTGGCCAACTATTATTAAGTGGGCTTAGTGAATGTGTTTCGCCAACAAGATGGGCAACTATCTGCATGATGATTTCCGTGCCCTATGAGTGCCGGTCAGTTGATGTAACTATGGAATAATAGCATCCAACTGCAGAATGGATTGGTCACAACCATATCTGATGGTAGTTTAACTTGTCAGTTTCAAGTGCTGCCAACTTCAATTGTGATGAAATTGCAATTCTGTGATATGCAGAGGAATCCGATACAGATGGTCAATGGAATTTCCAGGACGGTACTTTCAAGCAACTGCAGAATTTCCTGGGACCTCTATTGCTTTTAGGCCTGATGTTTTCATCCTTGTCTTCGAGCTCATCAGACCAGAAGGAGGTAGTTTTCATCCCCTTTCTGGCAAATTGGCCATCGAGTATTTTTAACCGTTCACTAATATGTTTACTCTGGCACACAAAAATCTGCAAGTTTTTTGTTCTGTTGTCAAATACATTTGCTTTTTTGTTGAATCCCTTAATCATTGCTTTGTGTCGAGAACCCCAGAAAAATAGAGAACCTTTTCTCTACTATAAGGACTATACAAGCTGTACGCACCCTGTCACATCCAATAAAAATTGAGATTAGTTCAGTATTCTTAACCAATAATGTCACAAGCAGGAGCAGATACTAGGACCATATTTCTCACCATGAGATCTTCTCATGGATTTGACAAATGGCAGAGAAAATACCCACCTTTCTCTTTAGATGTCAAGTAATGTGTGCCTACATCAGATAACAGATAGCAGACTGTGATCACTATGCAATATGTAAGGCGACATGTTTGCAAAAATATTTCCATAGAGATGATATGCTATTTTGTAAAATAGATGACGTTTGATTCTATGGCCCATTGAGAAGTTGTTCTCACTAATTAATCCTTGCTTGTATGCATGTTTACCTGGTGTGGCGATTTGTTAACGTGTGCCATGTATTTGTAGTTTTCTATTCTTACCTTCGAATGCAAATACAAGCTTTAGAAATGTTAGTTTTTGTTTTTATTAATTGTAAATTGGCATTGTTTTTTGGTTTTCATATCTGTTCACTTTGAACGTATGGATGTTGCATAATCTTTAGTTTATCGGTTATGAAAATTTCTTGTGCTTGTAATTTCTGCAGATAAGCTTCCAAGAATTCAAGAACAAGTTACTGGAACCTGGCCTGGTTGATCGTATTGTTGTTTCAAATAAATCAGTGGCAAAGGTCTATGTCAGGACTTCACCACAGGCGAACGGCCAAAGCCAAAATACTGATACACAGATTACAACCGTTGATGTTCCAGGCAGACAGGCTCCCAGCAAATACAAGTATTTCTTCAATATTGGAAGTGTTGAGTCGTTTGAAGAAAAGTTAGAGGAAGCCCAGGAAAATTTGGGCATAGATTCACATGATTATGTTCCAGTAACTTATGTTGCTGAAGTAAATTGGTTCCAAGAAGTGATGCGATTTGCCCCAACAGCGTTCCTTGTTGGACTACTATATTTTATGGGGAAAAGGATGCAGAGTGGATTTAATATTGGAGGTGGTCCTGGGAAGGGTAGCCGTGGTATCTTTAACATTGGAAAAGCAACAGTAACAAAGATGGACAAAAATTCCAAAAATAAGGTTAGTTCTTTCTTGTTCCATATCATTCTCTTTACCATTCCTTTTGGTACTATACTCCAAAAAAGAGGCAATCAAAATATCTCTATTGAAAAGTAATTCTGGCTCCAACAGTGTCCATTGTTTAGATTTACAGTAGCATTAGCTTTTTGATCTACACGATATTGGTTGTATCTCTCTGACAACTCCTGCTCTTTGGTTGGTGCAGGTGTTTTTCAAGGATGTAGCTGGCTGTGATGAAGCTAAACAAGAAATAATGGAGTTTGTGCATTTCCTTAAGAATCCCAAGAAGTATGAAGAGTTGGGAGCTAAGATACCCAAAGGTGCTCTGCTTGTAGGTCCTCCTGGAACTGGAAAGACACTACTTGCTAAAGCTACAGCAGGAGAGTCTGGCGTGCCCTTTATGTCCATCTCTGGTTCCGATTTCATGGAAATGTTTGTAGGTGTTGGACCATCCAGGGTAAGAAACTTATTCCAAGAAGCTCGCCAGTGTGCACCCAGTATCGTATTTATTGATGAGATCGATGCAATCGGTCGCGCAAGAGGCCGTGGAGGTTTTTCTGGTTCAAATGATGAGCGAGAAAGTACTTTGAACCAGCTGCTTGTAGAGATGGATGGATTCGGTACAACTGCCGGTGTTGTTGTTCTTGCTGGTACAAATAGACCTGACATCCTTGACAAGGCACTGCTAAGGCCTGGAAGATTTGATCGCCAGATAACGATTGACAAACCAGATATAAAGGGCCGTGATCAGATATTCCGCATATATCTTACAAAGCTTAAATTGGACAATGAACCAACATATTTTTCGCAAAGGCTTGCTGCTTTGACACCTGGGTTTGCTGGAGCTGACATTGCCAATGTTTGTAATGAAGCTGCTTTGATTGCTGCAAGAACCGATGAAACTCAGATTACAATGCAGCATTTCGAGTCTGCAATTGATAGGATTATTGGTGGTTTAGAGAAGAAAAACAAGGTAATCTGATCATATGCTATTTTAATCTTTTCCGAGCAGAGGGACAATAGTTCATGTTCCATTGCAACCAATGAAACCAAAATCATAGTGTACAATTTGCCAATTAATTACTCGTAATAGTAGTACTGTTGCAAACTGACATGCAACGTAAGAAAGTGATACATGCCTGATTCACACATTTTCTTGTGGAGAAAATTGGCTCATTACTGTCACTTTGTATAGGATGCTTTCATTTGAGGCGATAGGATGCTTTTTTATAGTTTTTATTGACTGGGAACACTGGCAATGCAGTTCTTGGTGGGCTGAGAACATGGGAAAAAAATTGTAGCTCGATTTCTAGCGAACACCAGCTGTGGAAATACTCCCTCTGTTCACTTTTAAGACGTTTTAGATAGTTCAGACAGCTCTCAAAACAGTTCAAAATCAGTTGTCTAAAACGTCTTATAAAAAGGAACGGAGGGAGTACAAGAGACCATCTTTTGTGTGGGTACGCATAAGTAAATGTTTTAGAGGTTGCATTAAATAAACGAGGGCAAGAGTGGCACAAACCTACAGTTATACATGCACTGGCATGCCTCTTATACTCCATTTTGTGACAAAGCTGGATCACTAACTTATTAACACTGGGATTCTCTGCAGTATACTTTCCATGGGAGTGCCATAGCTATTACTGTTAATTCACTTTCAAGTTTTTGTCTAACTTTGGGTGCTCTTGTATATTATTACACGATGCAATTTGTTTTGCACAGATATTAGTTATACTTTATATTTCCTTAGATGTTGATTCTGGCGTCTACATATCACTTGATTGCAGGTAATTAGCAAACTGGAGCGCCGTACAGTTGCTTACCATGAAGCTGGGCATGCTGTTGCTGGATGGTTTCTAGAACATGCAGAGCCTCTTCTGAAAGTTACAATTGTTCCCCGTGGAACAGCTGCTTTAGGCTTTGCACAGTATGTGCCAAATGAGAATCTTTTAATGACAAAGGAGCAGCTTTTTGATATGACATGCATGACGTTAGGTGGCCGAGCTGCGGAGGAGGTATGCCCTTCCCTACGTATTTTTAGTGATGGAGATCTATGTTAAATATCTTAGATTCGTGGATGTCTTTCGATTTCCGTATATGTAGCTCAATTGAATAGTTCAAGTAAATATGTGGGTTTTGTGTAAAATGAATACAGGGTCATTTTGCCTTCCAAAAAAGAAGTTACCGTGTGAGTGCTGCAATCTGACAAGATCAGAAGACAATAATTTTAGTTGTTAGGTTAATTTTGACCGCTTGCATTATGGTGAATCCGTGAACATGAACAATGTTACTCCCTCCAATATAAATTAATTGACACTGACTTGGTACAATTTTGTACTACTAAGGTCGTACCAAGTTGGCTTCAATTAATACGGATTGGAGGGAGTACCACAATTTGGCGGGCCTACGTAAATCAATATTGCATTTATCTACTTGCATAGGCAATTTTGCATTTTAGTCAAGTTGGTTGCCACCAGTGTCCAGGTTTCTTTTTTAATATGGATATGCAACCTCAGGTTGCTGCATAGAATACATGTTTATATGCCATAATAAATATCCCCTGTATCAAGCTAACGCCTTGTGTATGTTGTATTTTTATTCACTTGTACTACATACCATGGATGGCTGCTAATGGAAATGCTGTATTTGTGCTTTCTTTCAGGTTTTGATCGGAAGAATCTCGACTGGTGCTCAGAATGATCTGGAGAAAGTCACAAAAATGACATATGCGCAAGTTGCTGTGTATGGTTTCAGTGATAAGGTTGGTCTTCTATCCTTCCCTCAGAGGGAGGATGGCTTTGAAATGAACAAGCCTTACAGCAACCAGACCGCGTCCATCATCGATACTGAGGTGAGGGAATGGGTCGCCAAGGCCTACAAAAGAACAGTTGACCTGTTAACGGAGAAGAAGGAACAAGTAGCTCTCATTGCGGAGTTGCTGCTTGAGAAGGAGGTCCTCCACCAGGACGATCTGACCAGGGTATTAGGAGACCGCCCCTTCAAGGCGGCCGAGCTAACAAACTATGACCTCTTCAAGCAGGGGTTCCAGGACGAAGAGGGCAAGACCGCAGAGCCCGCCAAGAACACCGAGGTGCCTGATGACGATGGATCGGCTGTGCTTCCCAACGTTGTTGTGCCGACGTAGAAATCCAGCGCGACATCTACACAACTGTACATGGCATGCTCGTCACCCGATAGATTCTGGTTTTGTTGTTGCAGCATAAGAAGAAAAAACTGTATAAATCAGCGCCCTCGTCTAAATCAGTCATGCCAGTTTTATTTATTAGCTTGAAGGGATGCACTAGGCTTTCCGTAGCTGGCGTGGCCCTGTTGTTCAGCACGATGAGCTGCTGGTCGAGGTTCTTGCTCTGAGCTTGTATCGGCGTCACCAAACGTTTTTGACGAATCCTGTATTTCTCATGATTCTACTATAAAGAAAGATTTCGTCCACCGACGAGACGGCCCTGTGACGTGCTACCTTGTAGAGTCAAACCAGTTGGATCCTCATAAATATAATTTACTGTACATCCTGGAAGGTTTTACTAGTCTTGAGCCGGAGGTACACCGGACGTGCTTTTTTCTTGTGGATCGAAATGATGTGTTTGGGATCTACTCCCTCCGTTCCTAAATATTTTAGACCTTTTAGAGATTCTACTACGAACTACATACGAAGCAAAATGAGTGAACCTACGCTCTAAAATCTGACTATATACATCCGTATATAGTTCATAGTGGAATCTCTAAAAGGTCTTATATTTAGGAACGGAAGGAGTAGCTACTTGCATAGGATTTCATGGATTTCTCCTAGTTTCTTTGCGCCCACGAAAACCCATAGCCTTGCCTCTTCCATAATGACATTTAATGGAATCGGTGGTTGTGTGCTCTTGTGACGGAACACACAAGCGTTCCTCTCATTTCAAAGTGTTCAAGAGAAGCTTGATGAGAGATGCCATGGCCTTTTTGGATGGGGTTTGCGTGCTTGTTCTATTGTCCCACCACTCCTTGACGGAGCTCTTAATATGTCAAGTAGATGTATCCATATGCACAAGGCCGAGTTTTGCAATCACCGAATTTCAAAGTCGAAGAGTGTATCGACACCTAAAGAAGAGGTGTGTCCTGGTTTCTTATTACGTCTTGCAAAGGGGACAAAGGCCGCAATTCTCCCAACCATGCTTGGCCAACCTATCGGTGGTCCAAATTCTATCTTGGATAGCCAACCAAGAGGAAAACTTGACCTTCGATGCCCAATTCTTCCATACCATGCGTTCCTGATGAGAGGGGACCAAGCCCAAGAATTGCGCCTTGTAGGCAGATGAGACCGAATATATCCCATCGTTCGCATGCTTCCACACAATATCATCGTCGGCATGCTCATCAAGATGGACCTCGTCGACGAGCATCCAAAGAGTGAAGAACTCTCGGGTGTGATCCACAGAGACGGCATCAGGGGGTTTGATTTTAAAGATCCACGCATTATCTGCTACCAAAGAGAAAATAGACAAGAAACGCAAACTACTCCATGCATCCATTAGCATATACTGTGCATATGCTGAGTCTGATTAGATTGCATCTACTGCATATCTATTCCATGCACGTACACGCGCTGAAAAGCGCCTTGGAAAAGGCGGCTGAAAAAGCAAAAGGGCAGACAATGCATGGCGAGCAAGCAAAACCGGCCGGGTTGGTTCAGCCATCCCCTTCCGCGCCCGCCCAGCCCATTGGGAGGAGGAGGAGGAGGAGGCTTGGAAGAAGAGGAAAAGACACGAGCGAGCGAGTGTGTGTGTCTGTGTGAGTACCTGCTAACCATCACGCACACGAACCCTATTTACCTACCCCCGTCTCTCTCTCTCGATGGATCACAGTATCCATCGATCTCAGTTCAGAACGAATTTTTGTCCGTGAGAGCACAAAAGTGCAAAGCTGCAGCCACGGGACCAGCAGCAGACGAACATGTATCACCTTCCGCCTATCCTATCCTAGCTAGCTGGTCATGTCCATATCTTCACGAAGCTCCTTTTGAGTTGCTTGCGTGCAGTCGCTTGGCATGTAAGTTGGGGTTAGCTGGAGAGAAAGTTGCATGAGACCTGACTCTGGAGAGAGGGAGAGAGGGGATGCAGTGCACTCGCGGCCACTGGCTAGATCGTGTGAGCTTTAGCTCGCCTCCCGTCTCTTCTCAAAAGTGTGAGAGGATTCAGCTCAACCACTGCTGATTTAACGCATTTCCTATGGGGTTAGGTGAGAGCTGGCCGAAAAGTAATCTGTTAAATCTCTCATCACTCACTCAATCGGTCAATATACCAAACCATTATTTTTCTAGACAGGTCAATTGGCAATGCAGTACCAGTGTCTCTTATGTACATCACACTTTCTGTAATTACCTGATTTTAACGATATACTACAACATTCAACTTGACCAGTGATATCCAAAATTGCAAATTCGATTTCTATATGTTTTTCTTTTGCAAAGAAGCTTGAAATCCCCGGTTTTTGCATCGTCGCTGTGATGCACAAAAGAGACACTGGCACTGCTGAACCATTACAAGATATGAAATTAAGCAAGTCACCTTCTTCTGCATCAACACCACCTAGAAAGTATATAAACATCCTCACGTCATATTCGCCACGTCCAGCCCAAGACGGCGTGAAAAAGTATTTTCATCTTGGTTGCTCGGACCAGGCAATGAAGGTCAACACAACCACGGTAGACAACGGGTTCAACAAGCTAACGACGCAAGTTCGCCACTCATGATCTCGATCAATTAAAGACAGAACAAGCATTTTTACCCCGGACATGAACCGGTATTCCAATTAGCATCTTGATGATGGATCGTTCGATCTTAGTACTCCATGCATGCCAGACAAAAATGGTGGGATGTCTTCCTACCTTAGACTGCCTTAATTGATTGAGAAAGATGAATTTGTCTGTTTAATCCTTGTCCTACCTACAGTACAGATGCATGAACTTAACTACGACGGCGTTGATCGAGTTCGTCTTTTAGGGTGGAATATTATACTTGCCGTGCTTAGTACATGCCAGAAGCAAATCGTGCGTGACAATTAAGGAACAAGGAAGAGTAGTAGCTGTCTTAAACAACAGGACACAGCTCAGATAGAAGAGCAGCAGCAGCAGCTGGTTGACTTTAATTTGGCCACACTCCAAAGCTACAAGTCCATGTAATATGCGTGCATGGGCCAGCCCCGTTCAACTGCCGCCAGCCGCGACGTCGAGCCCAACCCCGCGTGCATATCCATGCTCATCATCATCATCATCAAAATCCAAATACAACACACTTGCACACACAACTCGCGCTCTCTTTTGACACCACCAAACGATCGAAAATAACTAAGCAGAACCGAAAACAAAAGCTATTTGGTTGCTTTGGCCCCACTCATCATCCATATAATATCCCATCGACCAATGGTTTCCCAGTATATATAGAGAGCCCGAGCGCCTCCATTACCATCACCAAGCAGAGCAGAGCAACACGAGAGGAAGAGCAGCAATGGCCGCATCCAGCAGCTCGTCCCTTCTCCCTCGCGCTCTCCTCGTCGCGGCGCTGGCGCTCTGCGCGGCGGCGACGATGGGCGCCGCCCAGGCCGTCACCAGGAAGTACCAGTTCGATGTAAGCGTAGTGTGCGTGCACACATGGCTAGCGCATTAATTATTCTTGTTATTGCATGCATGCATGCATGTGCATGGCTAATCGGTGAACTGACCGTACGTAATGGCGGCATGGCGCGCAGGTGGGAATGACGAGCGTGACGCGGCTGTGCGGCACCAAGAGCATCGCGACGGTGAACGGGCAGTTCCCGGGGCCGACGCTGTTCGCGCGGGAGGGCGACCACGTGGAGGTCAACGTGGTAAACAACTCGCCATACAACATGAGCATCCACTGGCACGGCGTGCGCCAGCTGCTCAGCGGCTGGTACGACGGCCCCTCCTACGTCACGCAGTGCCCGATACAGCCGGGCCAGAGCTACGTCTACCGCTTCCAGATCGTCGGCCAGCGTGGCACGCTCTGGTGGCACGCGCACATCTCCTGGCTCCGCGCCACCGTGCACGGCCCCATCGTCATCCTCCCGCCCGCCGGCGTTCCCTACCCGTTCCCGGCGCCGGAGCGCGAGGTGCCCCTCATGTTCGGCGAGTGGTGGAGGAACGACACCGAGGCGGTCATCGCCCAGGCGCTGCAGACCGGCGGGGGCCCTAATGTGTCCGACGCCTACACCATGAACGGACTCCCCGGCCCGCTCTACGCATGCTCGGCGCAGGACACGTTTAGGCTGAAGGTGAAGCCTGGTAAGACGTACATGCTCCGGCTCATCAACGCTGCGCTCAACGACGAGCTCTTCTTCGCCGTCGCCAACCACACGCTCACCGTCGTCGACGTCGACGCGCTCTACGTCAAGCCCTTCTCCGTCGAGACGCTCATCATCGCGCCGGGCCAGACCAGCAACGTGCTCCTCACTGCCAAGCCGGCCTACCCCGGCGCCAGGTACTACATGCTGGCCCGCCCCTACACCAACACGCAGGGCACCTTCGACAACACCACCGTCGCCGGCATCCTCGAGTACGAGCATGACCCCGCCACCGGCAACGGCAAGAACCTACCCATCTTCAGGCCGACCCTGCCGCTGATCAACGACACGAACGCCGTGTCCAACTACACAGCCAAGCTGCGCAGCCTGGCGAGCGCCGCGTACCCGGCGACCGTGCCGCTGCAGGTGGACCGGGAGTTCTTATTCACCGTCGGCCTCGGCACCCACCTGTGCGCGCCCGGCTCCCCCGTGAACGGGAGCACGTGCCAGGGCCCCAACGGGACGTCCCGGTTCGCGGCGTCCATCAACAACGTCTCCTTCGTGCTCCCGACGACGGCGCTGCTGCAGTCGCACTACACCGGGATGTCCAAGGGCGTGTACGCCTCCAACTTCCCCTTCACGCCGCCGCACCCGTTCAACTACACGGGGACGCCGCCCAACAACACGAACGTGATGACAGGGACCAAGGCGCTGGTGCTGCCGTTCGGCACCGCCGTGGAGCTGGTGATGCAGGACACCAGCATCCTCGGCGCCGAGAGCCACCCGCTGCACCTGCACGGTTTCAACTTCTTCGTCGTTGGCCAAGGCTTCGGTAACTACGACCCGGCGAAGGACCCGGCCAAGTTCAACCTCGTCGACCCCGTCGAGCGCAACACTGTCGGCGTCCCCGCCGGCGGCTGGGTCGCCATCCGCTTCCGCGCCGACAACCCAGGTCCGTTAGCACAATATTTGCATGCATACATGAAACTTCACTCTTCATTAACGTACACTGTGTGGATCAAAGCTATCTGCTCATATATATACTCGCACTCGATCCTCTGGCAGGTGTATGGTTCATGCATTGCCACTTGGAGGTGCACATGAGCTGGGGGCTGAAGATGGCGTGGCTGGTGCTGGACGGCGACCTTCCGAACCAGAAGCTCCCGCCGCCGCCGGCAGATCTCCCGAAGTGCTAGACGTGAAGATCAAGATCGATCGTCGGTGAAGAAGATTGCTCGCTTCGTTGCTTCGCTCCCGCCTCACATTGTTATCCGCAACCTTTTGGTCTCGCGTGTGCAGCGAGTTCGTCGTGATTATCTCCAATATAGTGATGTGCCTTTTTTTTTACGCGAATTGATTTTTCAGGCGATTGGCCATGCTTGTTGTATGCACTTTATTCATTGCCAGGGTGTTGTCAGGAGTTTTCTTAATTGGCTGGGCTTCTTTGTAAGTTGTAACTGAAAGGCCGTGCATTTTTTCTATCTGTATATGTATCTGCAGTGTATTGCTAAATAAAGCCTAGATGTGTTCATTGTCAGGAAATCTTTTTGAAGTTTATGGACTTTATCCTTTTTTTTACGCTGCTACGGCGGACAAAAATTATACCACTGAATTCGTATTCGAATGAAGTTTTAAATTGTACAGTTTTTGTTTCCGCCGCAATCGTCCACGTAGTTTAAATTTACAGTCAAACTTAAAGCTCGAAAACCAAGGACG
This sequence comes from Hordeum pubiflorum, assembly GCA_000582825.1. NCBI lineage: Eukaryota > Viridiplantae > Streptophyta > Magnoliopsida > Poales > Poaceae > Hordeum > Hordeum pubiflorum. The sequence continues at coordinate 7,804 of CBMN010751046.1, read as the reverse complement.
CACTATATTATGAAATGGAGGGAGTATAATTAACCCACTGTCTATTTTTTCTAGCCATGCAACCATGTCACATAGACTAGTTATGCATGCAAGCCATTAATTACATTTTTTTGCATTACTTTATAAATATAATGCTGTCACGTCATAAGTTATTTTTTGTATTAGAGTTCATACTTCACATTTTGTTAGAAATGAAATTCTTTTAACTGCATTTTTTCTCTTTTTATATGCTTCATAATTTTTAAGCTTACAATTGCTTTCCATGAGTTTTAGATGTTTTTGTAGCAAGTATTTATGCATTCTTTTAGCAATGTTCCCGCGACAATACGTGAGGCATCATCTAGTTATAAAGGCACTAGCACAAGTCCTTTAGAGAATGAGGAAGAGAAGTGAACCCTAGGCATCACCCGATCATATTGCATCTACCACCTCGAGGCCACAGTTTCATGTCAGTGTGTTGCTCTATCATGGCTCCGGAACCCTGCCTAGAGTGAAAAGTAGTGTAGCCATGCATGGTTCGTTGAAGCATCTTTTTCGTGGTTGGATCATGCTTGGGAAGAGGAAAAGGGTGGCCACGGCGAGTTGCCACACAGGTACCCGAACCACAACCACCATAGCAACGCAAGTAGCTGACCTTCGATTGTTCTCACCTACTCCCATGCACGTACGCGCGTGCACCCAGGAGAAGCCGGCGGCCTGGCTAGCATCGGCCGGCGCATGCGTCAGCACTTCACGTACTACGACGGTGTAACGCGCGCACTCCCCGCATATGAAAAGACCGGCTGGACAGTTCACTCGCACATGCAAAGGTCCCTCATCACGCTTGCCGTCCAAGGCCGTGCTGAGCTCGGTGGTTGGGGCGCCAACCAAGTGACACGGGCACACGGCCCGTCGGCTCAGGAAAAAGGAGAAGGGCAGACGTGACAGCCGGTCCGGACTATCTCGCCGGACACTAGTCCCATTTGCGTTAATGGCCTCCTGTCTCACGACCCATCAGTCAACACTGGACCATGCGTGCATCCCTAGCTCCTGTCGCCTGATGATGCATGATGCATGTTCTGGGATATTACCTAGGGATAATGACGTTGACCAGTCGGTGGACAAAGAAGAGGTTGCTTCTAAAATTGTGACCGAGGGAATAATTAGGACTTGATGCACGGATGGAGTTATGGATGTTGACTATACTAAGTAGCAGTTCATATGACATGGTATGTATCCTGTCAAATTGTCAGCAAATGCCATAAACCTACCTTTTAATATTGAATAAACTGCAGCTCAGAAAACTTGAATAAAGAAGATTCAATGGAGAAGTGGTGGTCTGACAGGACCGGCTCCGGAGTCCCCAATCGGAAGGCCATGGCTTCCCTCACCATGCTTGTTTCATGGACCGTGTGAAACGAGAGAAATGCTCATGTCTTCCGTCACAAGAGCGCTCCACCCCCCATCCTTCTGAGCATCATTGACCAAGAGGCCAATCTTTGGATCATCGCTGGAGCGAAGAAATTAGGGATCATTGTTACGCACGAGTAATCCTTCATGCCGTGTACGAGGGTGCCTTCTGTAACAAACTATTCCCCTTCTTAATCAATATACGAGGCAAATCTTTTGCCTCCTTTTCAAAAAAAAAACTTGAATAAACTTCTCTCTCTCAGACTCAAGTCCTTGCATTGTCGTTGTTTGTTCAAACTCCCATCCTGTAACCTTCTCTTGCCTCTCTGATTTTATTTTCTCCTTCTCCAATGTCAACCTCTTCCGGTCGAACTTCACCTCCCTTTGCACATCGATGAACATCTTGTACCTTTCCTCCTTTTTCTCTTTCTTGACGAAGAAAATGCCCGTCCAAGTGGTGGACATTTTGCTGGCCGCGCTTTCACGCACCACCCTCTCCTTCTCCCACTTGTTCCTCATCATCCGACGGTTTCTCTTTGGCATGGTTGCTTGCATGTCCATCCCACCATTTTCTTCTTCCTCCTCATTCAATCAAATTGATTGAGCAGAGCTAGACCCATCATTTTTCTTCATCTTCTTCGCGCCATTTTCAATATCCTCGAGGACGATTTGCTATTTGGTTTTCCCATTCAATTTCATCCCACAATGTGAAAAAGTGAATGCCTTCTTATCCACTTGATGGTACAAAGCCACTGTCCAAGTTGCATGGGTTTGAACTCGGATGCCGTCTAGGTTCCTGTCAACAACTTGTTTGAGATAACCAACAAATTTGTTCACGACCACTCGGATGAGTGACAATCTATGTTGGAGAGAGCACGGGGTACATGTTGGTAGAGATTGGGTATGGCTTCACACAGTGTTTTTGCTCATGGTAAACTTTGTGAATTTCCCCCCAATATTTCTTGCCTTTTTTGCTTGGTTGGAGATACCGGATCCATGCTAGTGTTACACCAACTTTCGCACAACAAACATCTTCAAATTGTGTGAATGCAGGGCCTCTTGGCTTCACGACTTTTGCACCAACTTTCTTCTTTTTAGTGTGTGATGTTTTCCCAACTTCGGATACCGAGGAATTGATATCCCCCATGGTAAATTGCAAAGACTCTTGACCATAATCTATCATGTCTTGCAATATTTGTTCCTACAGTATGCATCGTAATTAAACCATCGTACTACAAGTTTGATTATATGGTATGTGCATATGTACAACAAAAGTATGTACGGATGCAAGTGTGAAAGTGGGGCACAGATTGTACTGGGTCTAGGTCGGGTGTTCCATCGAACAGGGTGTGAGCATGCTCGGAGCAGGCATTGCCCGACGTTGCCCGATGCCTTTGGAGATGTGGCGAGTCAGCCATCATGGACTCGTCGGGGACGGCTTGCGAAAAGCTCAAATCCGGGATGTCCGTCCACTCGGACGGTGGGACGAAGTCGGGCTCCGCGGACAAGTTGTTTGTCACCGCGACCATGACTTCTAGACTGGTCTATGTCATGCCAAAATCCATGTCCTCAGCACCACGCACAAAGGCCATTTCAGCACCAGCCACCTCCGCAACTGCCTTCGCCGCCGGCTCACGCTCGCACTGCCTCCGACGATAGTCCTTCCCGACAAGATTCTCCGCCTTGCAAGGAATCACGACCAGGCTAGAGAGTCCTACTGATTCCACGGAGGCATCATCCATGATCATGGTGATGGACAGGGTTGTCGGCAACGACATCAACGATAGCATAGGAGGACCACAAGCAAGGGAGGGGGGCTGCATGGAGGCAGAAAATGGATGACGGAGGTGGGAGGAGTTGGGTCGAAGTGTAGTATTAGTCAATTTTGAGAGGATTTGAGATGAGTTCGGCTTGTCAGAGCCGACGTGGCGGGTGCGTCCGGGCGTCCCATATCCGCCCCGGATATGAGAAGTGCCGATTAGTCCGGACGTTTGGGCCAGATTTGCCAGGTCCGGTTGGGTGACAATTTTGTGTCCGGACACCGATCGCACATGCCACCCGTGCGTTTGGGGCAGAAATGGGGCATACAGTTGTAGATGCTCTTATATCCCTAACAGACATACTATATGGTAGCCAAAAATTGTTGCCTATTCTTTATACACAAAATAGCAGATATGAGGTCACGAATATTGATGCCTGCTCCACCGTCAATAGTTTGGTGCAGCAGTCACTGTGTCCAGACACTGTTTTCTTGACCTTTATGTGTCGTACGACATCCTAAAGACTGATAGGTCCGTTAGGAGGGGATTTATGACGCACATGTGCGGGGGCACGTAGATTGTGGACCGTTGATCTGCGTCAAGATTGGTCAAACTGAGCCATGTATAGACAAAGTTCAATTTCCCTTTTGTGTGTAATCAATTCATTTATCACTCTGATATACCTGTTGGTGTGGGGTTATATAAACATTCCATGGGGTTCCTTAACACTGGAAAACGGAAAGGAATGAACATATTCACAAAAGGGGTGAGCAAAAACGGTTCAACATCCCATTGTTTTGTTGTTCTCTCTTTGTTCTTATCTTTCTGTCACTCGAAAACGAACATGCAGCTTGAGGCCTCATTTCAGTTGGGGAAGGCGTGGCATCATCATCCGTTCACGTAGGTTGAAGCCCTTTGAAGATATGAACGCACACACCATTATATTTGTTGCAAGAAGGTACAAAGTCGACCGAATATAGCATAGGAATGGGCATGAAAGTAGGTAAATTCGTACCCACATTTTCCTCACACGGTTGGTTTTGTTGAAGGTATGAACAAGAGGCAAACATATCCCAACTTTAAATCCAGCACTAAATGGTAGACAAAGGTAGGGAAGTGTACTAACAAAGCATATTACATGCTCTGACTCTTGCCAATGAAATTTAGTATGAAGAGTAAACTGCATCTTGTTAATCAAGGAAAATGTAGCATAGCTTGCTTCGAAATAACCTACAAGTGAAAATTTTAGAAATAATACTTACAAAAAAATAATATCATTGTTTGTACTTGTAAGTATAAACAATAATTAGTTAACTGAACTGGTAGATTTGTAAGTCTTATTTTAACACGCCATTTTTCGGTACGTGCAATGATATGTGATTGCCAACTTGGAGTGCATAACAAAAGGTAAAGTCTCTCCAATTGTCCCTAGTAATATATGTTCAACCTTTAGCTTCATTGTTGATCCAAACTTTGAACGTAAATCCATGGTTTGTGTGCAAAGAGACTTGAATAATGTTGTCTTCATTTATTAGCAACACCAATTTTCTTAGAAAGGCTTCTCTAGCAAGCAAGGAATGTACTGCGAGAAAAAAATACAAAAAATATATTTCGTAGACATATTATTATATTATAGAAGTGCAAGATATAGGAATGCAGAATTTATCATGTATACTGACACTCTATTATGATAATACCAAGACATAATTGGTTAAGCAAATAAGAGGTGTATTTATCATGGAACACTATCGTGTTGGAAATTGGAACATAGAAACTATATTTGAAAATCAAAGTTCCGAATGTGTTCATGTAATGAAATGTTGTATCAATGATTTTTCTTTATTTGATTTGCAGGCTTGATAAGGCAAGATGAGTGGTGGTAGGGTGAGCGTGGTACAGTAGGCTAAGTTTTCTCTTAGAAACTCAATACGTGAGATATAAAACTTACTTTAGAAATGAAAAGTGTTTGTGAAACAGGGGAATATTATATTGCAAAATGTAGGGGAAATTCACTCATTGACATCAATCATGTACATGGTAAGGATATCTAAATGTAGCAATAGTATTTTCGCATAGTAATGGCTTTTCAAAGTAAATCCTCAAATGTAAGTATAGAAGTTATCAAGCAATAAATGAATATTCGTCTTTAGATCAATTGAAGTGCATAAGAACAATGAGTGGAGAATTTTAACAAAAACCCTAACCATATCGATGACAAAAGGGGGATTGATAAAATACCGTGCAACAAACAAAGCCGTGTGGCAGAGTCAAATTGAAAGCCCCCGCCATTTTAACGAGGCTGCAAAGAGCATTTGAGTGCTTACACATTCGGCACTACGAAAAAGAACCCTAACATTAGACCCCAAAATGGTATACAACGTGTTGAGTTGGACGAAATACAATATGAACAAATCATATAACACAAAAAATCAGTTTAAGCCGGGTAGATGCAAATATCTGGATCTGAAGACCTGTATTCAACGGAATGGTTTTTTTTGGCCTCCGTCGGCAGTAGTGGTCGTCTGTGGCGAAGCTTCGAGGGGCGAAGGTGCGGCCATCGGTGAAAACACCGTCCAGTACAAGTGAGAAGACAATAAATCTGCATGATGATTGTGGAAACCAAGAGTAAGAGCGGAGCAAAGGGGAGAAGGTGTGAACAAGTTCATATGTGTGGAAAGGAAGCTTATATGGGAGGACATCAATAAATGGGTCTCACTTGTGTCGAATCAAGTATATTGGCCGCACGAATAAAGGACATGGCAATACATTGGAATGCATTAAGTATCGAACAACAAAATGTCACATTTTGTTTTCTCGCTAGCAAGTTTCAGATAAAGTAACTTAGACTTTAAAATGGAATAAGGAATAAATAATTTGAAGGTAAGTCGATTTATATAACTAGTATAACTATAAGCTGCGGAAAGAAGACACTAAATATTGTACAAAATGGAAGGATTTTTTTTGAATTGAAGTATTGGTAAGCTTTGAATATTAGGTTCTGGATTTTTTTATCACAACACAGGCGCAAACGCTCATACGAACATATAATCACTCGAGTGGGCAAAGATGTCTTTGTAGTCAATGAGAATGTCTCCTTCCACTGAATGCACATTGCTGGAGGGCCAGAACCGGTCTATAGTATAGGAATTCAACCGCCATTTGCGTTTTTAACACAGTACATATGCAAATACTCATACATACTCGCATATAGTCACCGTTGTGAACGCGTGCACAAGCAAATCTTAAGAGAAAAATCTCTGAGAAACTAAGACAACACATCATCCTAAGATTAACAAAATGGCCAAAGACAATTTTGTAGTTAACAGAATGTCTCCTACAACTGAATGCACATTGCTGGAGTCCTCGAAATAAAAGAAGGGAAATGAGAGCACCGGTGCCAACTATAGGACTTCAACCCGGTTGTGTTGCGGATAGCATTATCCTACTAACCATCGAATAACAAGTTGATTTGCTATAGAATATCATTTTTTGACCATGCGCGGCACATGGACAAAGACACAAGAAACATGGCATCACACTGCAAAGTGCGCTTTAATACATAATGGCATCTAAAAAGATTAGTAAGGAAGAGTAAAAATGAAAATTATGCATACAAACACATGTCTATGAAATGCTATGTATAGCATAATTAAGTACATTTGCCATTTCAAAAGATGACTTTGAAGTCATAATCCAAACTGAACAAGAAACTATAAATTTGTTCTCTATTCTGCTAGTAAATGAACATCACCTTCTTCCGAACTTTGAATTTGGTCCACTTTGGTACTTCTACCCATGCATTGTTTGTTGTGTGATTATGAACAGAGCATGTGTAAGTAAAATCTATTTCATATTGAGATGCAAAATAATCGTCATGAAATGTACATCATCTATGAGGTTAGGCATGGAACTTTTAGGCAATTTCAGTTACAACAAAATTAGCCTAAGAATACTTAACACAACTGTGTTGAAACATATTGTTGAATATAAATGTCACCGGTAGTTTCTTCTTAATGTTATACTTCGTCAAAGAGTGCAGTTAATCGATAATCAGGTGGTGCATTGCAGGCTTCTTGGAAGAATATGGCATGTGTTCATATGGCATGAAGTGTATAATTCACATCATGGTAGATAATGGCATTAACTTCATAGAATAGTTGACAATCAGAACTTAACAACATTCACACACACATATAGTTCAGAACTACTTATTGTAGAATAGTTAACTAAGAACATCTACCGAAGCATTTACAAAAACAATAAGTATATCGTGAAACAAGATTCCTCATGGCATGACGTCGAAGAACAAGAATAGACCTAAAGTGTCTTCGTAGAGTATGAACATAACATTGTCTCCAATCTCCATATCTAGATGAATCTTCATGATATGCGTCCAACCAGTGATGGTAATGTGTCCACTTTTACGCCAAATGATGTACGTGGAGAAAAATTCATAGTTAGGCCGATGGCAAGATTGATGGCACCGCGGTCTGGGATAAATTCAGGAACAACTTCACGAGGCAATTTCTGTTTGAATAGAAACAAACTGTGACAGACCGGGGCCGACGCTCCAGAAGATTCCCCTTTTATTCCATTCTCGTCATGTATTTCGTGTATTTGTCGCATTCATCATCGTATCATTCGCATCATCTGCA
>CBMN010751045.1:0-12232 GCA_000582825.1 Hordeum pubiflorum | reverse complement strand
GTGAGCTACACACAAAAAACAAGTTAGCACTTGAAACATGAACATGGAAGAAGCATGAACATGGAAGAAGCATGAAAGAAATGGCACTTACCCTATCGCCGTCATTAGTTCCACTTGGGTTTAGCGTGTCAACCGCCTTAAGTGCGGCCACTAGGGTTCGCGGCGGCGGCGGCGGCGGAGGGGTCGCGGGTGTAGGAAGGGGTGAGGGGGATGTCGGCGCGGTCGTGCATCGGGCGAATTCGCCGGTGGCGGTGCGGGGCGGGGCGAAAGCAGCGCGGCCGGAGAGGGAGGTGGAAGTCGCGGCGCGAGCGCTCGAGTGTGCAGTGTGAGGGAGCGGGCGCACGATGCCGTTTCGCTCCGCGCGCGTTTTTTGTGCGGCCGCTGGAGCGCCCGGAACCGCAGCGTGCGCGCAAAAAAAAGAAAATTTTCAGCGCGGCGCTGATATCGCGCGCCTGTTGGAGATGCTCTAAGCTAGCTTACATCGTGATGTACATGGTGCAAACCACAGAGCAAACAAAGTATATGCTCATCCGTGACTACGGGTTTTTCGTTAGTTTGATTTTGACTACTTACATCCTTTTTGGCCATGTATATCAATACCTACCTATGTTTTACCTCCAACAATCTTATTTACTGCAAGAATTGAGCATTATTTTTTGTCAAATAGTCTAGTTTGAAGACGTTCGCCCTTTTTTAGTTGCAAACTTTTTTGGTTAAGGTTGTCTTTGAACAACAGGATGAACACAAATGAATTATATGTAATATTATTAAGAATGCAGAAGTTAGTGAACAACCCTCTATAATGTCCCATGAGCTGGAAAGAAAACAACTTCCCTATCAGTTAATATATGAGAAAAAAAACATGAACATGACATCAGTACTGCCTGTTTTGGGGGGGCATGACACACTGGCCAGTTTTATCTTTTGGAGTTTAAATAACTCCATTCTTGTCTTGTTTTATGGATCATAACAGCGTCATAGTTCGGTCTTTTGACACTGTCTAAGTGTAAGTGCCCTGTACTTTTCATCGCTTACTTCTTTGTTTTTTGGTTCTATACAATCAATACAATGCAGCAGGTCCCATAATTTGAGGAAGGATCCACTATGAGATGATGCAATCCTCCCCATAAAAATGTGCAGCTTGTACAGACGGTTAACATCACATTTGGTCGGTGTGTTGCTTTACATAAGTTGCAATGTACTCTGATGTTTTACCCATCCTTCATTCCTAAAGTTAGTGACCTGTTTATTCTCCCCACTGCTCTTTTTTTTTTCTGAATGATAGCATGGAAATTTACTACTGTCTTTTACCCTCGATACTTGTATTCTGTGTCCTGTGATGAAAGGGAATTCTCTCCAACTGGTTGGCCCATAATCATGAATTCTTTAGTTGTTTTTCACTGTGGGTGGAATCCCTATTATTAAGATCAGTTCAAGGATCCTTTCATCTGTTTTGGAATTACTAATACTTAAGATTTTAGCCACATTGTCTTGTACCTTGATGTCATGTCATTTGACCGTGGAACCTCAATTATTGCAATAAACTAACACATGATTGTGGAACATAGGTATGAACATTGATATTATGGACACTAAGACTATATGGACGACCATGATTTGACAAAACAAAAGTGCAAGAGATATTGAGAACCACCATGATTAGCCACTCTAACTTGTTGAAAAATTGTGATTTTCAAATAATCTCTTTTCTAGTTAGTACCTTTCACAAGTAGCCTCTTTCTAATGGAATAGAAGTGCAGTAAAAAGTAAGGATGGTCTTTCTTGGGAACCATTAACAAATATGAAATTTCAGGAGAAGGTTGGAGGTGACGGTGAACAAGCAACGAATATACTGCTTAATTAAGTGCATATGATGAAAGGTGATGAGGTCACCAGGACAGCAAGTAGAGGACGATGGCTACAGCTATAGTTCCTATATGAATACTTTTTAGCTTAATTGCTGCTTAGAGCGGAAAGAGATCAAAGGGCAATTCCACTATGCTCAAAACCCGGGCACTGCTCCCAAGATGGTTCTCTAAAGAACAATTATCTTGGCTAATTGAATAGTAGCTAAAGATGTATAGCTCGAATGTGAATCGAACCCCCACCAATTCTATATTTCATTCTCTAATCATTCCACTGCGTGCACTAAAGAATTGGTTGATTTTTGTGGTCTACATCATCATCCCTTGGTGCTTTATATTGCTTGTTCACCAGGTTTTGCAATGAAAAAAAAAGTAGGTATGACTGGTAAATGCAAAAATGTACAGTACTATTCAGACTAGCGAACATTCAGCTTGTGTAAAGCATTGCACTGACCAAATTTGTAACTGTGATTGGCACATTTGTTCATGGAACTCACGTCTGGTGTAAAGCATTCACAATTATACCAACTACATTTGGTATATACCAATCACTTACGCACAATATATGAGTGCACTTAAGCCTTTCTACTCTTCACACTGTTGGAATAGATTTGTATGGATTATAGTTTTTTTGAGGGAATGTATGGATTATAGTAAATGAAAGGACTGCTGTTTGTTGTTGTTTCATATCAAAGCTGCGTTGTTTTAAAGTAAAAAAAGATGTATTTATTTACTTGAATTTATAAGTTTTGAGCTGTGAGGGAATGACGAGAAGTTCTTTGAAGGAACAAAATGTCATTTCTTGGGAGTTTGGGTCAACTGTTCTCCGATATCTGAATCCTGATTTCTTTTCTGCATCTTTTTCTGTTAGGTATGTGAAAGATTTAACCGGTAAACTTCCTTGAGTTTGTAACCTTAATGTGTCATCCTTAATCTTGTCAGGCCCAAAGTCTTAGCGAAGAAAAGGAGAAAACTATGCACAATTCTTCTACTTTTCTCTATAGTAGCAGGTACATATTTCCTTCATTGGTTGCGCAAGATTTCAGTGAATCATAACAGTTTTGAACTGACCCCAGTTCAAAACTGCGACACTTATTTTTTATCAGCGGGAGTACCATATAATTGGGAAGATTTCAGCAGGTAACCATCTGGAAATAAATCAGAAATTAGCTGATGTGCTGCAATTTTTTTGTTTTGTTAAGAGTCTGTTTCTATGCCTTGATGTATGCCTCATCAATCGACCAAAAATAAGCGATTGCCTTTTGAAAACAGTGCCTTGCACTCCAGTGGCCACACCATGCTCTTTTTCTGTTCACGCCTCACCACCAATTAAGGCACTAACACCACTTGTTTATTGCTAATACACATCATGCCTGCTCTTAATTGCTTGGAGTTAAACTAATGGCCACCTCTTCCCCATGACACCTATCACCTATGCATATCTGTTCCACCATCTCCTTCTCACATGATGCCTAACCTTGTCCTTGTGTTATTGCATTCTTCATGGTCTTTTTACCCCTCCATGTGCCCTACCACCTCCCTATCCCTCATGCCTAGATTCCTCTCTTCTCGATTTCTCTCCCTAGCACCATTTCAACTATTATAAAATGCAATCTTTGCTCCTATAGGTGTTTTTTGCAAGCTGGATTTCAAATATTTCCGTTGTCGAGTCCCTTTCTCCCCCTTTCCCTTTCTGTTTGAATTTTGCCCACTGTTGCTTCTCCTGGCCTTTTACACTTATCTTTTCCTTTTAGTTTGTATATATGGTTACCTCATTATCTAAAAAAAGTTTGTATGGTTGCTTACATGTTTACATCGGTAATAGACCCTCTTTATCACAAGAAGGAACACGTGAGGACCAATAGCCACACCAGGTCTATGGGGACCTACTATCAAATGGAATATCGATGTGTGGGTCGATAGTCACGCGGCAAAGTATCCTTAGAGTCCACTGCCTCACGTGATGTACTAATCACTTTCGCTTAATAAAATTATCTCTGTGATACATTGAGATGCCTTTCGAGTTTCAACTATAGGTCGATTTAAATAGCACTACGAATTACATGCATAAGCATCAAGATAGCAGACGCATTCAGGAACTTGTCAGCAAAACTGATGGTACCATATGCATCAAGATACCAACTAAATGGAGTTAGTACACAAGTTAAGGTCGGTAGATCTAGGTAATGATGTGGGTTAAAACCTTGAAAACTGTTCATTGTTTAATTGGTGGGGATAGAGGAGTCCTTGATCCATTGGAGATGCTGTTGTTTCAGTGACATGTTATTTTTCAGAGAATTGTCTTGTGTGTTCTTGTTTTCAGTAGTTTCCGACAATATGATCGATCGAGTTACATTTTTTTGGCTTCGGACTTGTAACATTTTGCTATCTCTTCATTCCTCTTGATGCAAAGATGCATAAAATGAATTCTTATTCTTCAAAAAAAAGAGTATGTGGTAACTACTGATCAGTACCCTATGGTTACAGTGTGTTCTGATAATTTTGTTTTCGTATACCTAGTCTGATCATTCTACTCATGGATGGTTCGGCTTCTACTTGCGAGTTACTTCTACATCAGCTCACTGGTCATTTATCTCTGCAACTCTGTTCCTTGTACTGTAAAAAACAGCAGGATGTACCCTATCTTTTGGGGTAAAACAACCAACACTGCAAATAGAAGTTCTAGTTCCAATGTAAATACTCTGCAAGACTGCAAGTTCCATCATCTTCTATGGGATTAGTACTGCTGCACTGGTTGTTCAGAACTGCGCATTTACCAATGGGAATTTGGAGTTGGAAGGTAGATCTAGATCTGCGCGCCTGCGAAAATTTCCTGTCCTTTTACTATTATAATCCATCTGCGTAACACAAAAGTACAAAGGGGCAGTAATTAAGTATGTTCTTGGCAGTGAGAAAGGCGAGATTAGATCTAACCGGGAGCATGTGACAGCCTCTCCATTTGATGTGTTAACTTCAGATCCAATCCATTCTGTTTTAATCTGCCAAGGAACAGCCTCTGCCATGAGGGTTTATATAATTGTTACTGCATGGAATGAACTGTTTCTTCTCCTTGTGTCATGTGTTACCACTGAGTGGCCAGCTGTGCTGTCTCATTTTTATTCTTGTTTCAACTTTCAACTCTGGGGAGCGGGGATAACTTCTTTGTTCCTCGGTAGTTCAATTGTCACCCTGCAATGCCCATAATTACCTTGCAGGGCTTACTGGGTGATTACGGTATCACATTGAGGAATGAAGTGTGTATCACTCTAACTAACCTGACAATAAAGTAGAAATATTTACCAACATAAAAAATACATTTGTCTCTGTTTTTTCTTCATCGTCATCATTGCAGCATCATCATCGCGATTGTCGTCGTTTTGCGTAGTCTGACATCTATAGTTTGTGAGCAGCTAAGTTGTGACTTTGCTAAATATACATGTCACACATGAATCATTATTCAGAATCTTTTTGTTACTGCTGTAGTAGTAAGTACTCCTTCCGTCCCAAAATAAGTTACTCAACTTTGTACTAACTTTGGTCTACTTAATCCACAATCTTTGGTAGAGATTTCTTGGAGACTAAAACAGGGAGATGATTTATTTACCATCCTTGTAGAAGAACCCTAATTCCATTTATTTCAAACTGTTGGACTGTTGGTGCTCTTCTCATTTCTCACTGCCAGCACTCCAATTGTCACCCTGCAGAATCCAAAATTGCACCAAGGTCCTTAACTACAAACTGTCAAGTAGTAACTAATCCAACTTACAGGCTGTGAAGTGCTTGTTACTCAATATTATCATCCTTGAGAGCTCAGACACACCCTTTCCATGATGAAGCTGCCCACCCAGATGCCATCTTTTCTTTCTCCTGGCTGCTAGCAAAGCTGTTACCGCCGTTAAAGTAATAATAATTCACCAGTTGGCCATTGCAAAGCAATTAGACGTTGGTGATCTGATGCCCGTAACAAATTTTAAATAACCCAACCACCAATGGCCACTCACAATGGTGACCATCAACAAATATTTTTTGAAGGCGGTGATAATTCAGTGGTAGAGGCCAGAGGAGAGTACATCTGAACAATTTCCTAGGAGAGACAGGGTGTGGTAGTGTGCACTGTTGCCTCGGATCCAGAGATTCTGCAGGTACAAAGGTGGCCTCCCTCCATTGCTTCATCATCTCATCAACCTCAAATACTCTCTTTAACCTCCCCATCCCCCCCTCTCTCTCTCTACTTATGCTAAACCTCTTGGCCACTCCATTAATTAGTTACTACTACGAGGCTTGCAACATAAGCAAGACCAAGATTTGGCTCCAATTAACACCTTAGACCACACAATTCTGTAGAGTTAGCTGCTGCTACTACTGCTACCTTGTACTGATGTTCTTGCACATACTTGTACTTCGGTAGTTGCATGGTACGATTACAGACAAGCTAGCGTTGCTGTCATGGGTAGGCGGAGCAAATGGTGGGCGGCGGCGCTCGTCAGGTGCTGCGCGCTTGTCATGCTGTGCGTGGGCAGCGCCGCCGTGGACGAGCAGGGCGCCGCGCTGCTCGCGTGGAAGGCGACGCTGCGTAACGGTGTTGGCGCGCTGGCGGACTGGAAGGCCGGGGACGCGTCGCCGTGCCGGTGGACCGGCGTGGCGTGCAATGCCGACGGCGGCGTCACCGAGCTGAGCCTGGAGTTCATGGACCTTCTCGGTGGCGTACCGGCCAACCTGGCCGCCGCCGTCGGCGGCACGCTGTCCCGGCTGGTCCTCACCGGCACGAACCTGACGGGCCCGATCCCGCCGGAGCTCGGCGCGATGCCCGCGCTGGCGCACCTCGACCTCAGCAACAATGCGCTCACGGGCTCGATACCGGCCGGGCTGTGCCGGACGGGGAGCAAGCTCGAGACGCTGTACCTCAACTCCAACCGGCTGGAGGGCGGCATCCCGGACGCCATCGGCAACCTCACGTCGCTCCGGGAGCTCATCGTCTACGACAACCAGCTCGGCGGCCGAATTCCGGCGGCCATCGGCCGCATGGCCAGCCTTGAGGTGCTCCGCGGCGGCGGCAACAAGAACCTCCACGGCGCGCTCCCCACAGAGATCGGCAACTGCTCCAGGCTCACCATGGTCGGCCTCGCCGAGACCAGCATCACCGGCCCGCTCCCTGCGAGCCTCGGCCGCCTCAAGAACCTCGCCACGCTGGCCATCTACACGGCTCTGCTCTCTGGCCCGATACCCAAAGAGCTCGGCCGGTGCAGCAGCCTGGAGAATATCTACCTCTACGAGAACGCGCTATCCGGGTCCATCCCGGCGGAGCTGGGCGCGCTCAAGAAGCTCAAGAACCTGCTGCTGTGGCAGAACCAGCTCGTCGGCATCATCCCGACGGAGCTCGGCTCGTGCAGCGAGCTCTCCGTGACCGACCTGTCGCTCAACGGGCTCACCGGCCACATCCCGGCGTCGCTCGGAAAACTCTTGTCGCTGCAGGAGCTGCAGCTCAGCGTGAACAAGATCTCCGGCACGGTGCCGCCGGAGCTCGCCCGGTGCAGCAACCTCACAGACCTCGAGCTCGACAACAACCAGATCACAGGTGCCATCCCCGCCGAGCTTGGCGGCCTCCCGGCGTTGCGAATGCTTTACCTGTGGGCCAATCAGCTGACCGGAAACATCCCGCCGGAGCTCGGCCGGTGCACTAGCCTCGAGGCACTCGACCTGTCGACCAATGCTCTGTCCGGGCCGATCCCACCGTCGCTCTTCCAGCTTCCACGGCTGTCCAAGCTGCTCCTCATCAACAACGAACTCTTCGGCCAGTTGCCAGCGGAGATTGGCAATTGCACGTCCCTTGACCGGTTCCGGGCAAGCGGGAACCACATCGCCGGCGCGATACCACCGGAAATCGGCATGCTTGGGAACCTCAGCTTCCTCGACCTGGGCTCCAACCGGCTGTCCGGTGCCCTCCCCACGGAGTTGTCCGGATGCCGGAACCTCACGTTCGTCGACCTCCACGACAATGCCATCACCGGCGTGCTGCCGGCAGGGCTCTTCAAGGAATTGCTCTCGCTCCAGTACCTCGACCTCTCCTACAATGCCATCTCCGGCGCGCTCCCGTCCGACATCGGCATGCTCACTTCATTGACAAAGCTCATTCTCAGCGGCAACCGGCTATCCGGAGCGATGCCACCGGAGATCGGCTCGTGCTCCCGCCTCCAGCTCCTCGACGTCGGCGGCAACTCGCTGTCCGGTCACATTCCGGGGAGCATCGGCAAGATTCCGGGATTGGAGATTGCCCTTAACCTCAGCTGCAACAGCTTCTCCGGCTCGATGCCAGCGGAGTTCGCAGGGCTCGTTAGGCTTGGGGTGCTCGACGTGTCACACAACCAGCTCTTCGGTGATCTCCAGGCGCTGTCTGCGCTCCAGAACCTCGTGGCGCTCAACGTCTCCTTCAACGGCTTCTCCGGCCGGCTTCCGGAGACGGCGTTCTTCGCAAAGCTCCCGACCAGCGACGTCGAGGGCAACCAGGCGCTGTGCCTCTCGCGGTGCTCTGGCGACGCCAGCGACCGTGAGCTCGAGGCACGCCGCGCCGCTCGCGTCGCGATGGCCGTGCTGCTCACCGCCCTCGTCGTCCTCCTGGTGGCCGCGGTGCTCGTCCTGTTCGGGTGGAGCCGGCGCGGCGAGCGTGCCAGCGAGGACAAGGAGGCCGAGATGTCGCCGCCGTGGGACGTCACGCTGTACCAGAAGCTGGACATCGGTGTCGCCGACGTGGCTCGCAGCCTCACTCCGGCGAACGTGATCGGCCACGGGTGGTCCGGTGCGGTGTACCGTGCCAACATCCCGTCGTCCGGCGTCACGATAGCCGTAAAGAAATTCCAGTCATGCGACGAGGCGTCCGTGGAGGCGTTCGCGTGCGAGATCAGCGTGCTCCCCCGGGTGCGCCACCGCAACATCGTCCGGCTGCTGGGATGGGCGTCCAACCGCCGGACGCGCCTCCTCTTCTACGACTACCTCCCGAACGGCACTCTCGGAGGCCTTCTACACGGCGGCGCGACCGGTGCGGCCGTGGTGGAATGGGAGGTGCGGCTCGCTATCGCCGTGGGCGTGGCCGAGGGCCTCGCTTACCTCCACCACGACTGCGTGCCGGGGATCATCCACCGTGACGTCAAGGCCGACAACATCCTCCTCGGTGATCGCTACGAGGCTTGCCTTGCCGACTTCGGCCTGGCCCGAGTCGCCGATGACGGCGGCAACTCGTCGCCTCCGCCGTTCGCCGGATCCTATGGCTACATCGCTCCCGGTAAGCATTCCTTCCCTTCAAAAAGCACTGAAATCCCAACTCTGGTAGTTAAGATTCAATTTCCATCTATAAGATGTAGTATTACCTGTCTAACATTTCTCGTCACACTGTTGATGCAGAGTACGGTTGCATGACCAAGATCACAACCAAGAGCGACGTGTACAGCTTCGGGGTGGTGCTGCTGGAGATGATCACGGGGCGACGCACGCTGGACCCGGCATTCGGCGAGGGGCAGAGCGTGGTGCAGTGGGTGCGCGACCACCTGTGCCGGAAGCGCGACCCGGCGGAGATCGTGGACGCGAGGCTGCAAGGCCGACCGGACACGCAGGTCCAAGAGATGCTGCAAGCCCTCGGCATCGCGCTGCTGTGCGCCAGCCCGCGCCCCGAGGACCGGCCGACCATCAAGGACGTGGCGGCGCTGCTGCGCGGCATCTGGCACGACGACGGTGGCGACACGCGGAAGGCTGGGAACGCAGCCGGGAGCGAGACGGCGGAGGGGATGAAGCGGGCCGATGTGAAGAAGCCCATCTCGCCCACTATGGCTCTAACTAGACCCGTGCAAACTCAGGCCCAGGTCCAGGCCCGATCGAGTTCAGGCTCCCTGGGCCTACTCAACAACAGGGACGGATAGTTTAGCCTCAGGCGACTGGACCCACTAGTAGTGTGATGTTGACAATGGAACTGTGTGCACTTTAGGGGCCCCTTTTATTTAGAAATTATGTATGTATCGCTATGCACTGTTGAGGTGAGTAAACAGAGAGTGCGAGGGGTATAAAAGGGGTTTTCTTCCGTAGGGATTTAGCGATCATAGGATACCATCTCTAGATGGTCCAGCAGGGTCATGACAGGTCAATAATATTGTGTACCATAAAATGGGTATAATGCAATGGAAGTTAGTGTATATTATCCAGTTCATAATAATTGGCCATGAGACCAATGAAGATGTTTGTCAAAGGGAGCACATGCCACCTGTTATCCTACTGTCCCGTTCCTCTTTGTTTATGTCAGTGGTCCAACTTTGATTTGTTCTACATTACATTACCCGGATGCGTTTTTAGAAGTTGTGGATCAGTTTGCACAAATGGGGACTATGTTTTTTGGATTGGACCATTTAATTGTTTGGGCCTTTCTTGGATACCAGCATGTATGGTTATGTGAAATATAGCATTCAGTTGAACATGATATTCTTTTTCTCTCTACAATCTGATCGTCCTTTGCATTTCAAAATTTTGGGCCAGTTATATTTTTTATTCTACTTTTTCTTGCATAAAAAGGGAAGAACTATGGAAGTATGTACTTGAAAAGCTAGACAACACAAACTGCAGCCACCAGGTAAACTAACCATTATATTTTGATTGGAAAAACCACCCCTTAGGGTTGTGTTAGAAAAAAACCATCAATTTGTTAACTTTCTAACTAATTGCTGCCCCCTTCCAAATTATAAGATGTTCCAGCTTTTTGTTTCTAAATCGGATTTATATAGATGTGTTTTATTGTGTTTGTTCATTAATTTCAGTCTGTATGTAGTATTAAAAAAATCCAAAACATCTTATAATTTGGAACGGAGGTAGTAGCAAGATGCTCATGAGTTACAATAGAAGACACGGTGATTTTAAAAGCAAGTGATCCGAAATGACATGTTTATGGGTAATACAAATTAGTTGGTTTAGAGTATGTGTAATTTCATACATAGCATAGTGCCCCGTGCTTTGGTGCGGGTAATAAATAAACATTAATGACTGTGGGAAGATAAACCACATCTCATTAAGTTTGGTGCCATGTATCTGACGAAAAATACAATCAAGTCACCAAAGCAACACTTAGCATGAGTTATCACCTAGTTGAAACAATGTAGAAATTATGTGCCAGCGAATGCAAAAAAATGTACAAAATTAGGAGCTAAATTACCATATATGGTGGAGCAATGACCACAAGTTTTAGCTACAACCACCACAAAAACTGAACCATCTTGCAACATGCTCATATGTGTAGCTCGCTGCATACACCCTCCGCACACCTAGCTCATGCGCAAACATATCATACTTGGGCGAGTAGATGACGGGAGAAAGACGCACGATGTTGCAAGTGCTGCACCATGGGGCAGATAGTGACCCGGTACAGTGGCGACGAGCCCTTTGAGATCAGGGGAACTACCTTTACATGCTCCTGCAAAAGACGAGTAAAAGCAACAAACAAAGGATTCAATACAACCTATAATGTACTTTCATGTACATCAAGTTGCTTCAACTAATATTTGTAGGTACAAAAAGTTCATGAGAAATTAGTAGATAGATCTATTTAAAATATTTCCACCACATATATTTCTAACATGTGGCAATAGTGAAGCCAATTCACTCAATAAAAAGTGAAATGCATTTATTTTATCTTCATATGCATAGTCTGTTGATAGTGCCTTGAAACACAACATATAAATTTTAAATTACAAATGCTTGAAACATATAGCAACACAAATGCAACTAAATCTCAATTGTATCAAGTAAAAGTATTGTCGAGTACGCAGGTAATGACAATTAATTTTTGGTTTCCTGTATAGCCTTTTTCTGTCTTTCTGTCTTTCTTTCTTTCTTTCTTAGCTTTGTTGGGTACAGTCTTGTTTGTATAGTTGTTCTTTTCTTCTTGAACTCTTTCTTTGTATTATTATTTGAAAATTAATAAAAAAACAAAGCAGAGTCCTACTGTTTTCCTAAAAAAAAAGACAATTAGCGCCTTCATTAACTAAGGAGTGTGCTGCATGTGAACAATGTATAGTTGTCGAATATTTCAGGCCTTGAACTATGGTTTGTATTAGTTGTTCTCAAATTTTAACACATCATTTTCACAGGAAATCTTAGCATGAATGGAAGGAAATTATAAAAAACACCAGTACGCAAAGTTGATATTGTTAAGCTTCATGCAATAGCCAACACAACCAAAAGTCCGAACTGATGGAAAGTGTTAGGCAATCCACATATACACTCCACACCCCCTATTGTTGGGAAACGTTGCATGGNNAACAAAAATTTTCCTACGCACACGTAAGATCTATCCATGATGATGAGCATCTACGAGAGAGAGTGGATCTACATACCCT
>CBMN010751044.1:0-19360 GCA_000582825.1 Hordeum pubiflorum | reverse complement strand
AAATACTTACCGTCGCTGTACTGCATCATCCCTNNNTCTTTGGGGAAATACCGACGCAGCAGCTGGGGTGGCCGATGTGACATCGGCGATGAGGTTTGCGGCGGTCGGGGCTCGAGAGCTCGCGGGTTTGAGGATGCAACTCGCAAATGAGCAAATGGAAGGGGAAGATCTACTCTAGGCGTGTGTGCGAAGACGTTGGTCACCGGCGCATGACCAAATGGTCGTCGAAGCACGACCGGCGATGAGCTTCGGCTTGCATGGCAACGACGGCTAGAGGACGAAATTGATGTGGGGAAGAGAGGGGAAAGGAAGAGGGGCTCACGATGAGCCTTTAGATGTGCTTAGCGAGCTCGGGGAGGGATCAACGATGTCGGAATTGAAGACGAACGCCGACAGGTCCCGATGTTGAAGACGGTGGTGATCCCGACGATGCAGTGGCTCCCGGCTTGCGTTCGTCGGTGCAGGAGACGTAGTGGATGAAGGCGGAGCTCGTGGACAAGGTGGCTGGGCACGAGGGTGATGGTGGCTACGTGGGCGAGGAAACGACGACGATGGCAGAAGCAGCCATGAGTGGAAGAGGAAGCAGCGGTGTGAGGAGGAGGGGGAAAATATCCTGGGGCTGTCCCAGAGATCCGCGGTGGAGTTCTTATCCACCTCGATCGCCTGTAGCGACGCGAGCGATGAGCTGGCGTGTCGGGAACGACGAACTGACTCGGTCGCCATCGACGCATGAAGGAGGGAGGAGGCAGACGATAGGGGGAGGCAGGCTAGGCTGGGCCATGCACAGCGCACTTGAGGCCTAGTCCAACAGGTAAGTTTTCTCTTTTCCTTTTCTATTTTCTGTTTTAGTTACTGTTTTGCAATTTGTTTTTCATCCAAACGATTTTATTTGCACCTAAAACTTGTCATATAAGTACTATGTAATATTTTGGAACAACACACCAAGTTTGAGGTTATTTTGAATTCATTTTAATTTGGTTTGCATTTAAATGGACTAAATAAGTGTTGCTCGTCCACATTTTATCTACTAAGGCCAAATTGATCATTGGGGTGATGTTGTTTTCCTTAACATAATTACTTATGGATTATTTACTAAATTATGAAAAAATTTGTTTCCATGTTTGATGAACTTTTATTTTGACTTGCCATTTGAATTGAAATTTCACATGGAATTTGAAATGAGATATGAAATCAATGATGATCATGCTCTGCAAAACATGGTGACTTGGCATAACTAGAGGTTGATCAATGTGACTTAATCACAGGGGTGTTACAGATGATGAAGTGGAAGAGCTTGACGAGGAGGAGTTTGAAGACGCTAGCCAAGCCAACTTCGGGAGAAGGACCAGAAACTACACTAACGTGGAGGACGCTTGCTTGATTCGAGCATGGTAGGGTGTGTCTCTCGATGTGGTGACTGGCTAAGATCAAAATGGCAAGAAGTATTGGCACGTATTGAAGTTAAATATCATAAGATTGTGCCGGCTCCCTCGGGCCATTCCTTGAAATCACTTCAAGGCTGATGGATAACTACCAAGAAAACATGTGTCGTTGGAGTGGTTGCTCAAGCCAAGTGAGAAATGTCCCTCCTAGTGGATCCACTATCAACGACTACGTGAGTAGTTTTCTTTCTATCTCAAAATTCATGATTTTGTTGATGGCTAACCGATCTTATCGTTGCATCTTTTCCAATGACCTATAGGATCGCAATGCTAATGAATTGTTCAAGCAGATCATGGGTTCAAGGGTAGGTCATTCACAGTTGGACATTGTTGGCTCTTGCTCAAGGATAGTGAGAACTGAAAGTTGAAGGACAAGGAAGCACGTCCAAAGAAAGGCTCACTTGTTTACTTGGAGTACGATGAAGATAGTGATGATGCACCAAAAGGTGGAAGAAACTAGGGCAACCCGGATGGAAATAGGAAGGAGAAGGAAAGGGTGAAGACGTCGGCCAATGCTATTTCTTTGAGGGAGCAAATTGGTGATGTGGTAAACTCAAAGAAACTTTTTTGGCCAAGCATTTGGCAATAAAGGTTGAATTGGCCGAGAAGAAAGACAAGCACAAAGAGGAGAAATGGGCGAGGAGGTGCGCCTTCGAGGAGCGCAAGATCGCTCTAGAGGATTAAACAAGGAGAGATGGGAAGATCGTCGAGGGGGCCGGTTCATGATGATGAATCCAGAGGGCATGGGTGTGATGACAAGAGAATTTTGGGAGATGAAAAGGATGGAGATCATCTGCTGAAGGAAGATGGAGCTTCAAAATCTTATGGGCGGTGGTGGTGGTTTTGCTTTCAGTAATGGTGAGTTTGGAGGTGGTGGTGGTTTTGCTTTCGGCAATGGTGGGTTTGGAGGTGGTGGTGGTTTTGCTTTCGGCGATGGTGGGTTTGGAGGTGGTGGTGATTGAGGGTTTGGAGGTGGTTGTGGTGGTGGAGATATTGAAGGAGGGTTTCCATTCGGCAATGGTGGCAGGGGTCTTGGGTTTGGAGGTGGAGGTGATGGTGATGCTTCGACCGGTGTTGATGAAAATGCTTCGGTTGGTGGTGTTGATGCTTCAGCCAATGGTGTTGATGCATCAGACGGTGTTGATAGTGATGGTGTAGATGCTTCGACCATCACAAATGGCGATGAATATGGTGCTCGTGCTATAGGCGGTGGTGAGGGGGAAGATCTTGGCAACAATAACCATGTTTGATTTGATCATTCCCGGATGTGCTTCCATCATTTTTCATTTTGTTTGATTGCGTGTTCATAGGGGTAAACTTGCTACCTCTTGATATTGCGCATTATTTAGGATGTGAGAAGTTGTGGCATGCTTATTTTCTATGAGTTCCGTGCTCAATTTGATGTTTAGATCATGTTAATATTTGTCGAAAAAACGTCTGCGATACCGTACCGCAAAGGCTCCGACGCGGAACAGATATTATAAAACTCGTACTGTAAAATTTACAGTACAAATTTTACAGTATATATTCCGCCGGATCGGGCACCGCAAATGTTTTTATGGGCCACCGGTATAAATGTTTTGCGGGTTAGAATTATAGCGGCTCCTCGTATCTTCTATTCTTAAAAAGTTACAACCCATTGTCTAATTTTACTTTTCACGCAACAATGTCACATCATCAAATGCATGTAGTCACAAGTTACTTTATGAGTTAATTTATTCATATAAAGCATGTCACCTCATCAATTTATGCATGCATGTTTTTTATGAGCTTAGTCATGAAAAATACTCTTACATTGTTTTAGCTTATTTAGCACTTCATTTTCAACAAGGTTCCTGCAGCAATCGCGCGTGGTATCGTCTAGTAGGAAGATACATATGCAGATATTTGCTGGGGAGATGTTTTTTTAGGTGATTTTTTTGGGAGATATCGAGTCCCTTTGCCGCGGAAACATCTCCATTCCCACCAACGCAAGTTGGCATCTCATTCTCACGTGCACCGGTGCACGACCCAAGACGCTCGGCCCGCCCCACCCCCATTCCCGACCCAGACCCAACCTCGCGCAAAATTTCCCACCCGCGACCCGGCGAACACAGATCGCGCACGCAGCCGCAACCGCCGCCGCCAACCAATGCCACCCGCCGCCGCCGGCCGCCACTGCTGCCGGCGGCCCACTCCTATTCGCTGACCACCGCGGCCCGTGCCCGCCATGCCCCGCCTCCTGGCCCCGCTCCCCTCCCGCTCGCGCCGCCGCCGCCTCCTCGCCATTCTGTCGAACACCTTCTCGGCGTCCACCGCCTCACCCCACCGCGCGCCGCCGCCGCCGCTGCCGCAGCTCTCCCCGCTGCTCCCCCGGACAGCGGAGTCCTGCGACTCCATCTCCGACGCCGCGTCCGACATCGCCGTATCCTTCCGCGACTGGTTCCTCGCGCCCCCCCGCGCCGCCGAGCCGCTCGCCGCCCTCGACTCGATCTACGAGGCCCTCGCCTCGGACGACGCGGCGGCGCTCGAGGCGCTCCCGCTCTCGGAGGAGCTCGTCCTCTCGGTGCTGCGCCACCGCCCGCGGAGGCTCCCCGACGGTGACGCGGTTCTGCTGCTCCGCCTCAAGTTCTTCGACTGGTCGGGGCGCCGCCCGCACTACCTCCACACGCGCGCCGTGTACCATGCCGTCTTCCGCCTGCTCTCTCGCGCGCGCCGCGCCTCTGTGGTGCTCGACTGGCTCCGCCTCTTCACCACCACCTCCGCGTCCACCGGGCAGCCGCGCTTCCATCAGACGCTCGTCGTAGGCTACGCCGTCGCGGGCGACCCCCAGCGCGGGCTCAGAGTCCTCGGCCGCATGCGCTTCCGCGGCATGGACCTGGATGCCGTCTCCTCCCGCATACTCCTCAACTCACTTGTCGATGCGTCATTCCACGACTTGGCCGACTCCTTCGCCCGCAACCTTGCTGCTAGTCCCGTTGCAACCTGCATCCGCATCAAGAGCCTCTGCCGCCGCACCCGCTTCAGCGATGCCATTGCACTACTTGACACCCTCCCTTTCGCCGAAGCATCCAGAGGCCCCGCCGCTGGCTCTATTGTCACGGAGTTCTGCCGGCGTGGGCGCTTTGACGAGGCAGCCCAGATTGTTGGTAAATTCTCGTCATGTGATGTCTACGGCGCGTGGATCCATGGTCTCATTGAGGCTGGGATGCTTGATACTACATTGCAGTTCCTTTCCGATAAGAAGGAGGCTGAAGGATATATCCCTGATGGTCAGCGGTATGATAAGCTTGTGCACCGTCTCCTCCGCAAGAACAGACTTGGTGAAGTTTATGATTTGCTTGTGGAAATGATGGAGGAGGGCATCGCTCCAGGCCGTTCAACCATGAATGCCGCGCTTTGCTTCTTTTGCAAAGCCGGGCTTGTGGAAGTTGCCATGCATTTGTATAGATCAAGAATGGAGCTTGGGATTAACCCTAACAAGGATGTCTACAACAATCTGATCAGGGCATTATGCCGAGGTGGGGCCACAGAAGAGGCTTGTCTGGTATTGGAGCAGTCTATGGAAGATGGATACTTTCCTGGTCGTCAGACATTTGCAATGTTCGCAAATGTGCTGTGTCAGGAGGGGAAGCTAGATAAGGTGAGGGAGCTGCTCGATAGGGCTCTCAAGCAGGAGGCGTGGCCAATGGACAGTGTATTAGCCAAGTACCTTGTTGCATTGTGCAAGAGTGGGAATGTGGACGAGGCATGTACAGTGCCTCAGATAGCGAGCAGCAAGAACCCTGCGGGCCTATATCGCTACGAATCAACTTACAAGAGCTTGATTAGAGCATTAATATTGATTAGGAGGGTGGATGTGCTCCCAAGGCTCATACTGGAAATGCAAGATATGGGACACATCCCGACCCGAAGCCTCTACCAGTCGGTTGTTTGTGAATTGTGTGAGCTGAGTAGGTATGATGAGGTTCTTGAGCTGCTGGAGAACCAGTTGCGGAGGAGTGAACTCCAACCCCGTGTGTGCTATAACTACTTCATCTCTGGGGCTGGACATGCTAAGAAGGCTGATGTGGCCAGGGAGGTGTACAGCCGGATGGAGTCTGCAGGGATTGAACCATCTGTCGAAAGCAATATCCTTCTTCTCATGAGTTATCTGAGGAGTAAGCGTATTGGTGACGCTCTAAATTTTTTCAACTGCATTCATGAGAAGAAGCCTCCTGGGACCAAGATGTATAATGTATTTATATCTGGTCTATGTGAAGCTCGGAAGCCGGAGCAGGCAATGGTATTTTGGAGGGAAGCAAGGGATAAAGGATTAATCCCGAGCATCAGCTGCTATGAACAGCTTGTTCTCCTTTTGAGCTCTGTTCAAGATTATGACAGTGTTGTGAAGATTATTGATGACTTCAGGGAAACAGGGCGCCCTGTTTCAGCCTTCTTGTGTAATGTTCTTCTGTTGCACACACTGAGGGGCAGCGATCTTCTCAAGGCTTGGGCCCGTTCAGAAGATAAATCCGGGTCTCTTGAAGCAAGAGCTGGAGAGATCAAAGGTCGGGGGGCAGGACGATTCTTGATTGGCCAACTTATCGAGCTGTTTGCAAGCGGTATCCGGAACAGGAGTGACTTGGAGGTTTTAGAAGAGGGTCTAGAACAGTTCTTTCCTGTCGACATTTATACTTATAACATGCTGTTACGAGGATTGAGCATGGCAGGGAGGATGGATTCTGCCTGTAACATGTTCGAAAGACTCTGCCAAAGGGGCTATCTACCAAATCGATATACTTTTGATATAATGGTACATGGCTTCTGCAAGCATGGCAGCAGAAGTGAGGCTGAAAGGTGGATGGAGGCAATGTACCGAAACGGGTTCTATCCCACTTGGTACACTATGAGGTTGTACAACAATACATCCTTGCGACCACATGATCAGAAGGCCATTTCATTTGTATAAGTAATAATTACATATCTCCACCTTGCATCTGCTTGTTGATCTGAAAGTCCTATGACTTTGCCAAAACAGGTAATGTATTGTTAAACCTTGCTCTTTGATTCATTTTCTACTCCATTGTTAGGTCCAGTTGTTTGAGAAGTTTCTGTACCAGTAGGTTTTTGCTGGTTTCCAGAGAACTGAGATATTTGGTAGTAATATTTTTGCTATTGGTTTCTTATTACACAAGGGATGAATCCCTTGCACTTTATTTTGGACTCGTCACACTAGCCTGCCTACTGGATGTTAATTGGTGAGACATGAGAAAATATGTTGGATGAATCATTTTCATGGCAATCCCACATTGCTTGCACAGTTACAAGAGACGTGCAGTCGCTTAATAAAAGAGTGAACATGTATTTTGTATTATATTTGCATAAATTACATCGTTTGTGTGATTCGCTGCATTAGTGGAACTGACCATGTGATGTACATTAAAGTGGTTCTTTTTTAGCAGTATACATTCAAGTGATTCTAGTTAATCTGGTTATGCAAATGTCTAATAGACCAGAATATCAAAACAGTTTAGCTTTTAATGTTTTGTAAACCACACAGTAATTCAGTTCATAGTCTTACATTGTTTCCCTCCAAATTTTGAGCATTGTGCAGGCACTGATTTTGGGGATCAAACATATTCATGTGGAGCATATTCCTAAACTTAACATTATAGCATTCTGAATCACACCTCACCTGGCATGGCATAGCATGCGTAGCTGTTGGTTTACATGTAACATTGATAAAAAAAAAACCATGGCCCATGATGTATTCTACTAGCTCGACATAGTTTTGCGGTTTGCGCTGTTTTACCTGGTATAACAATAATAATTCAGTCCCTGCTGAATCAGTATATTATAACAAATGCAGATTCCTTATCATGACACCACTATCTAGAAGCTTAGCATAGCACTGCGAATATCTCAAAGGCAGCTAGCTGGTTCAAATTATGCATTAGGTGTGTGCTTCGAGATCCAATGGCTGTAACACCTTGCAAGGTTGATCTATGCAAAGCCGTTTAGGCGACGATGGACTAGGATCTCTTTTTTCTCTGGCAAGTCCAGAAAGAAACTGGATGGATATGTATGCTCCATTTATAGTTATATATTGTGCTAGAAAGAAAAGGAAGAGTTCTATGCCCATCGGTTTGTGGTTTCGGATATTTCTTACCGAGTTTCATTCTTATCTGAAAAGATCAAGGGTGCCGCTGTCTTCATTGATCCAAACACGTTCTGGTAGATGAGGAGAGACTTGCTGTATTTACCTCTCACGATGATTTGAGGAGCTAGCATCAGATGGCGTTTTCCTTGATAAAAATTGTATAAAATGAAGCATTGTTTAGCGAGGAACTTGTTTAAGGTTAACATCGTCTTAAAAGTATTATCAGGGTTGTCTCCATATGGGTTTCCGTTTTTTCCTTGCTCGATGAAAACACTGTCCGTGCATTTATGGCCACAACTCTAGTGCATTGGTACCGTTTGAATTAAAAAGCACACAAATTACTTCACATACTCACTCCGTAAAGAAATATAAGAGCATTTAGATCACTACTTTAATGATCTAAACGCTCTTATATTTCTTTACAGAGGGAGTAAAAGATAGTACTAGTCATTTCGAAATCTTGGAAAGAAAAGCCACACGTATACTGTCGCTGAATCACGCGCTCGCCCAAATTTTTCGTGTCAGACAATGCACTTTCGTCAGCAGTGCACCAACGAAAAAAAATCACAAATAATTAGCCCCTTCACGGTTAAAACAGGTTTCCTTTGCCAATCTACAGATACCCCGTCATTCTTGAAATCAGCTGCATCTACAGTAGGCAATGTTCAAAGCAGGATTATTACAGCCCCAAAGGAAATATAAATGGCCCACTATTATGCCAGTGAGAACAGACCCAGCATTACACTTAAAGTGGGCCAACTTTCATCTAAAATGGTAGGAAAAAAAGGAACGGCTGGGATTAAGCGGGCCTATATACACAGTTCAAACTTCCATCTGATATACTACCACACTCAGGCACATGGTCAACGTTTTTTTTCCTGCTAACAAAGCTTATTCCACAAAACAAAGTGGAGAACATCCAAAAACAACGGGGCACTTGTACAACTATTCCTGCATTAAGAAAGAGTACATTCTGCTCATTATCACTTAAGCATCTCATCTATCAACTGTATTTGTGTTGTTGTCGGCACCACGTCAGGTCGACCCTCTATGGCACTCGTTCTCACCTAGGCATGAAACGAAGGCCCCTGGTTGACGGAAGCGCCACGAGTGGAACACAAGCGTCAGTCGATATCCAAGGTGGAGTATGGTGCATGGCCAACCTGCATTGGTTTAAAATGTGACCACCCTGTTAAGCAATTCGTATACTAGCATATTGTTGCACAGGGTCTAGAAATTCTGATGATCTCTAATCGGATGTTGCTACTTTTAGTACTTACCGAGCAATCGTCATGAACACGCCAGATCGTCTCGCCTAGAAGGTTCGCAACTGAAAGGATGGTCAGCTGCGGGAAATTCTTCTCCTCCTTCAAAGGGATAGTGTTCGTGATGATTACTTCTTGAAACAAACCACTTGATAATCTTTCGATGGCTGGTGGGCTGAAACGGTGATGTCAAACATACTAGTAAGAAATCAGAGCTAAACATGTCACCACAGAATAACGCAATAAAACATGAGTCAAATTCAAGTTCAATGATTGCATCTCAGCCTTTTCTGATGAACATAATTACAGAAATTGCAGCAAGACAGCATAAATATTCCAATCTCTATTGAAGGTTTACACTTTGGGTTCACATTTCCATGACACGAATCTAACACCACAGATAAGTTTAAACCAAATTTTGCTTAGCATCAAATATTTGGTAATTGTCACCACTGAATTCTTTTTCCCTGCCATTTTTCTAAGTTACTGTACCCATCCAGATTTGTAGTTTAGATCCGACATACAATGTTAGACTATACCAGCACAATGCGCACTTTCTGAATTGCTCACACAAATTGGTGCAGACTCTGGTTCCATCAAACTCTCAGCTCCATGGAATAAGTCTGTAACTACATATATAGTGTAGTGATGGGGCTCACCCCACAGCAAGGCAAGTTCAGTAGTTCATCTACCATACTTCATACTAGAAAATTATGGAATGGGCGTAAAAGCAGTGTACCTAAAAACAGCATGTGTACAACATGCATATACTTCTCTTGCTCCTTCTTGATGCAGCAGCTCAGCACCTTTGGCAATAGTTCCTAATTTAATTGTAATAGTCTTATTAGGATATAAGTATTCATATTCAGAAGCAAACATTGTCAAATGGTAGCTAGTTTTGATATGCAACAAGATGTTATAATTTCCTTCTCAGTTAGCAGGTTTCCAAGTTTAAACTATACTGCAACTCATATGACTAGTATCCAAACCTTATTAAAAATAATAATTATAACTATATACTCCCTCCGTATCAAAATATCAAAAAACGTCTTATATTTTGATAGAGGAGTAATATTTAGTTTCTGCTTTTAATATGATGCCACTACATATACTTCACCAATAACAACATGCCGGTTACCAACATTAGCCTCAACCAAGTAAACAGTTGCAAACATGACATTAAAACATGGCTCAACTGCCCCTCAGTGTGAAATGCTCAATCTTAGAATTATGTTTCCTATAACTTAAATGGGATAACTTACCTGCCGTGTCAATCATATCATCCATCATAACAGCCACTTTTCCTCTAACATCTCCAATAAGATTCATTACCTGTAATAGATGCACATGAAAAGTTATGCTTGTTTAATCTGACAGAACTGAGCACATGAAAGCATGGGAAAATAAAGCTAGCATGCACCATGTGAAAAAGCACATCTCCAAATGCATTATACATTTCCTGCAGATTGACTACTACTTGCCTCGGCAACGTTGTGTCCATGCCTTCTTTTATCTACAATCGCTAGAGGTGCATCTGATAGCTTTTTGGCAAAAGCGCGTGCCCTGGCAACACCTCCAACATCGGGCGACACCACCACCAAGTCATTTGAACAAATTGTCTTACTGGCGAGGTAATCAAGAATCACCGGCTTCACAGATCAAAGAGGCAAAGACAAACTGTTATGGAACGATGGATATCACATCACATGCCAGTTTTAAAGTAATTGATCAACTTAAGCAACATCTATGTAAGTACCTGGCCATAAACATGATCTACTGGGATGTCAAAATATCCCATGGCCTGACTTGAATGAAGATCACAAACAAGGACACGGTTTGCACCAGCTTCAGTAATCATATTAGCTACAAGTTTTGCAGCTATAGATTCACGACCTTGAGACTGAAAAAGCAGTGAAGTAAAAAAAACTTATGTTAGATATGGCGATGACTTTTTTCATAAATATTAGGATAACGTGCCAGAAATCTATAGTAAGACTGAGTTTCTGATCATGCATTATCCTGCCAGAACAACATGCTCCTCGTGGTAATAGAATATGCTACACTATTCAGCATTGACTTTCAATTCTCCACATTTATGAATCTCTGCTCCTATAAAAAACCGAGTTGGTAATGATGGTGTGCCTGTCATCCATCATTTTCGACCATCAGATCTGCATCCGACGCATGGGAGACAACCCCACTTCACATTTGCAAATAGACCCTTATTTTCTACATCCTGCTCCATTTATCCCCACCTCATCTAACAAGAGGCATTCAATCCTTCTAGAAAAGGGGAGCAAACAACGGAACCGAACTGGGCAGGTGGCATGCCGCTCACACGCCGCCAACGCCGGCCGCTCCGAACGCCTCTCCCGACTCCTCTCTACCATAGCAGTCCACCACTCACTACCTCCTCCACCTCCCCCTCCTCCTTGTTGTCTCCTCTCCCCCAACCCCGTCTCGTTCGACGCCGATGTCGGCAAGTAAGCCGCCAACACCATCCGCCCCCAAGTTCGTGATACCTCTTTTGGACTCGACCCAATACCGATGCGCCGTACCAAGCATCAGGTTGTTTAGTTTATTAGCGTTTGCCGTTGGAAGCTGAGGCGATCATTTGCGTTCTTATTATGGTAGTCATGACCTCACACAAGATCAGCATCTGTAATATAATAACAAAAAAGCAAAAAAAAGTCTCATCCCAACTCTTTATTATATAACCTGACACCAATGGATACATAGATAAATGCTCTAAATACTCTGAAGTAGCGTCAAAACACTTTGCAACCTACCATCTCATACTATAAAATCTCGAAAGATATTGTGACACGCCAACACCTCGCTCATGCTTGGTCTTTTGGTGGTGGTGGTGGTGGCTTGTTGCAGTCTTCCATAATGTTCAAAACCATCTCTCTCACCTCCTCAATCCGGTTAGCCAATGATTGCAGCAACATGGTATTATATTGGACTATATCCATAATTTGATCACTGTTGGTTCCCCAGCCGTGCTCCTTTCCCGCATCCGATCTGGTGGAACACTGGATATCCCAGAGCGAGGGCATATGTGCACGAGAAATATTTTCTACCCCACGGTTATGGCCCAAATTATGAAAGAAGTTTTTGGGTAACCTAGCTGAGGACTTATGGCTCAGTATTTTACCACCTCTATACATTCTTGCGGTTCTCTTCACAACTCATAAGGAGGTTTGTGTGGTGAAAATGTTGATCCCTGTTGCTGACGAAGGTTTCAGTGATGGAGCTTTTGGCTCCTCCGGTTCAACAACATTAATACACACGTACATCTTTTCTTCCTCAGCTTCCTCATGTTCCTTCTTGTTGAAGTCCAAGGAGGACATGACGAAGGACGAGCTCCGCAGTTGGTGATTGGGCGATATGGGAGATGTGGACAAGGGGGCTGGCTTGGGTGGTGAAACCTTTGGACGCATACAATATGAAATCCGCCCATGATCAATGTTGAAAGCCTACCATATATTTAATGATGGCCCATAGCATGCGGACCAATCGAAAACCAAATGCATACGCACATCTATCTACCCGATCAGTAAAAGGAAAGAAAAAAAAGGATGCCTGTGCGTGGTATTGGTCTGCGTTGTTATGGGCCATCACTAAATATATGGTAGGATTTCAACATTGATCATGAACGAATTTCATATTGCATGTGTGCCCTATAAACTCCTATGGTCCAAAGGTTTCATCTCCCAAGTCAGCCCCCTTGTCTGCATCTCTTCCCATACCGCCCCAATCACCAACTCCAGAGGTCATCCTTCATGATGTCCCCCTCGGACTTCAATAACGAGGGTAAAGATGGTTGTAAGGAGGAGGAAGGTGAGGAAGAAAAGATGCCTTAGCGTATTGATGTTGTTGTTGAACCGGAAGAGGAGCCAAAAGCTCCATCACCAAAACCTCCGTCAGCAACAGAGATCAACATCTTCACCACACAAACCTCCTCAGGAATTGTGAAGAGGACTGCAAGCATGTATTGAGGTGGTAAAATACTGACGCACAATCTCTCCAATAAGTCCTCAACCAGGTTATTTAGAAACTCTTTCATAATTTGATCCATAACCATGGGGTAGAAAATACTAATCATGCACATATGCCCTTGCTCCGGGATATCTAGCGTTCCACCAGATCAGATGCATAAAAGAAAGATTATTGGAGAACCAACAATAATCAAATTATGGATGGAGTCCAATATAATACCATGTTGCTACAATCCTTGGCTAACAGGATTGAGGAGGTCAGGGAGATGGTTTTGAACATTATCAAAGACTGCAACAACAAGCCACCACCATCACCAAAAGACCAAGTATGAGAGGTCTCGCAGTATCTTTAGAGATTTTATAGTATGAGATGGTAGGTTGCAAAGTGTTTCGTCGCTATTTCAAAGCATTTATTTATGTATCCGTTGGTGTCAGGTTACATAATGAAGAGTTGGGATAATACTTTGTGTTGCTTTTTCATTATCATATTATAGATGTTGATCTTGTGAGAGGTCATGACTACCATGATAAGAACATTAATGACACCGACATTTGTTCTATCGATTATTTTTTGGTAGTTCTCTTTGTTATTCCCTGTGTTCAAAAAATTTGGATGACATCTACAGCAGGTATCTTTTTCATCGACGCTCCTCCTTTGCTTTTGGTAGACATCCAATTTCTCAGGTCACACCCCAAATATTTTTTTTCCTTGTTGTGTGTTATCGTCATCTTTTTTGGGGCAAAAACCTGGTTGATGTCATAGTTACAAGAGGTCCAGTACTAATTTTTGTGTATGTACATGTGCACTCGCCCCTTCTATATACGCATGATTTCAAAGCATCTTTTACTGTTTTTGTTTC
This sequence comes from Hordeum pubiflorum, assembly GCA_000582825.1. Classification (NCBI taxonomy): domain Eukaryota; kingdom Viridiplantae; phylum Streptophyta; class Magnoliopsida; order Poales; family Poaceae; genus Hordeum; species Hordeum pubiflorum. The sequence goes on along the minus strand of CBMN010751044.1, from coordinate 5,671 downwards.
TTTGCTCGGTACAAAATGTATTGCAAGTGTTGTTCGTTGTTTTTTGCTTTGTTCAAATATATTGCATACTCTCTACAGACTCAGTTTTTTTCCTTTGTCTGAATATAACACACAGTTATGTACGCAATAGTGATTGTCTGATGTCCTTTTAAGTGAGCAGGTAGATGAAGGAAAAAACCCAGAACCCTATCTGATAAAGGAAAAATTGTGTCTATAATCTTTGTATACCAGTATATATGTGCATATGCTTCAGAGTGTATAACATGCTCATTGATTATTTTGTTATTAAACAGTGCTTGCTGGAGATGACAAATCAAGCGCGCTAAGGCAAAGCAAAGGCCGAATATTTGTCTGATTTCCTGTGCTTGGGTACGAGCTGGTTTGTAGCAAAGGAAGATACTCTGCCTTTTTACAGTGTTAGATTTTATAGTGAGGGAGGTACTCTGCTTTTTTAGATGGAAGATATACTCTGCTTTGTGGCAAGGGGAGTGTTACTTCTGCCCCATTTTTGTACAGCTAGGCTTAATAACAAGATTAAGCTCTTTGTTAAGTAACTTTGTGATGGTGCGCTTATCGTGTTGAGGCCCTTATGCTTCATGAGACGATTGATTGTAAATAAGCATTAAAAACATTCATGTGCAATCTTTAATTGGTAATACAGACTAAATAGTGTGCCACTCTATTTTGTGCATCAGATCTGGTAAGGGTCTTCTTCTTTTTTTGTTCCTTTTCTTTGTTTGTTCAGCAAAGGACATGTTGAATCAAGTTATTGTTTGGAGAAGCTGAGACTAGAACCTTAAAAAAAAGTAGAAAAGTAAAGAAATTGTGGCAAATAACGAAAGACGATATTTGAATGATGTTGGTTTTGAAAATTGTCATGATTATGCATCCTCGCTGTTGTAATGCCACAGTCAAAGCTCGTTTATTCGTGCTTTTACTTCTATCTTTCATATATGGCCCAATATACACATGTTTGCAATTGTTCGTGTTTCTTCTGGAAATGCATAAGTCCTTTCATCTCAATTTTATTACATGAGCATTCTTGTTACACTGAAATTGTCAAAACTGAAATGTTTCCACCAACAAACTGATGTTTCGTTTTCAAATCCATTTGATTTATGCTTCGTCTCACCATGAATAATGCCGCCTCCCTTTTTTTTTCTCCGTGGCAACGCACGGGGATTCGACTAGTATTTAAAAACATTCACATATGGGTGTAATTTTATTTGACCTCAGAAAGTTTGGTTACACAGTAATGGTAAAAACACAGGTGTGCAAGCCGTGACAACTGACAAGTCTATGGTGTAGGCTTACGTTTTGTAATTAAAATGAGAAACCAATATTTAGAAAATATTACCTTCCTGTCAGCCCTGGCATAACCGAAATAAGGGATGACTGCAGTAATATTCTTAGCAGATGCTCTTCTACATGCATCAATCATGATGAGTAGCTCCATGAGATTCTCGTTTGCTGGAGGACATGATGGTTGCACAAGGAACACATCGCAGCCCCTTACACTTTCTTGTAACTGAACATATATTTCGCCATCAGCAAACCTTTTTATGTTGATCTTCCCAAGTTCTAGACCCATGTAGCTTGCTATTTCCTGTCACAAGAAATCAAGAAGAAGAAAAATACAGCTTAGAGTGGCACTGAGCGACAAATCATTTAGTTTGGCATGGAAGGATTTATAACAAGTAGCTTGCTACTTGGTGAATTCCATTTCAAGAACAGCTTTCCAGTTTCCGCAGTTCATGTCTTTTTAAGCTTAAGTTAACATTTGCATAATTTTTTGTCTAAACTAAACCCACTTACCATTTCCATTGGAAAAAAAGGAGTGTTCTCCTTAGAACCAGGAGGAGGATACAATAATAGTATGTGGAACTGCAGAAGCATGAAAGGTGAATTTCTTCAAGGAAGACCCAACCGACCTGGGCGAGAGACGGATTGGCCGTTCCTGAGAAGATACGCAGCCTCGTGTCGTCCTTCCTGATGTTTGTGTCCCCGAAAATCAGCATCGGCACAGGGGTCCACGGCGACCTGTCGGACAGGGGAGCGCAGGGGGGTGATCCATTGACCGCCCTCAGCCTTACAGGATCGACCCTCTGGCACCTCTGCATGTACAAATATCAATTTTCGCTCAAGCACACAGCGGCGGACGTGCTTAGCGTACCGATTCAACATGATTACCACGAGCAATTCGTTCTACCAAGCTAACAACAATTATACACAGTTACGCGCTGCGCTAACAATCAAGCTGCTTCCGTTTGACGAAGTGCACATCGGTCGGCACAGAAAAAGGAAAGAGCACACGGCGCATCGACGAACAATCATCCGCGCAAACAGTGTGCTGGCAAAGCTCCAAAAGAGGAAAGCAATCTGTAACGAAGGTGAGGTCCAAGCCTCCAAGTGGCACTTGGCCATTGCCACCATCACAGGCACTACCATAGCAGCAGCAGCAGCAGCAGCAGCAGCAGCAGCATCCCTGACCGGAGCGAGAAAAGCGTACGGCGAACCTGTTGCGCGAAGGGGGGGATAGGTGGGGGCGGGGCTCACCACGGCGGCGTGGCCCGAGCGCGCGCGGAGGAGGCGGCCCCGGCTTCGAGCGGCGAGCGGGGACGCCGCCGGCCCGGCCGCGACGGCGGCGGCGGCGGAGGAGGAGGAAGGGAGCGGCATGGGGAAAGGTCGCTCGCTAGCTAGGGTTTAATCCGGGTGGGTTAAGCCGAGGGAGGGGTTTGAAAGAGTCTTTGCCAACTGCCAACGGTTTTATGAACCGAGGAATTGATTGTTCTGGCTGCGCCGTAATTTGTTTTTCAAATGGGAAGGTCGCTCTGCTTTTCTAGATGCATGGGATAGGATAGAAATAAATAAATAAAATCATAGGAAATGAAATGACAGGTATTTCAGCTTCTATGGAAAAAAGAGTGTTTTGTTGAAGTGATATGTTTGCTTTTTGCTATGTGACATTTGATTTATGTTGCAAGTGTCTTAACATTTAAACAACTACAACAACAACAACTCATCAATTACATGCATACTTCAACTCAGCTAAAAAAATAATATGCATGTTACAAGTAATTTTTCCTGGAGGGTTGCGAGTAGATATCAAGTCCATATCAAACCAAAATGAATTATTATTTCGACGCAAAGCAACATCCTACAGTTTTTCTTGAATTCTTTTTGTGAAATAGCCAAAGGTCATATATTAACTAGGACAAACCCTTATAAACACCCTTACAGAAAAAAATGGGGTGTCGAATACTTCTTCCTACTGCATCCACTAGCAGTGAACTATGACTTGAGGCAACATGATTGAGGCAAAACCTTATTCCCCACCAATGGCAATACCGTCGTCTACATGATCGAGGCAAAAACTTATTCCCCACCAATGGCAAATACCGTCGTCTCACCGCCACATTAGACTAATGCTCGAAGAGGAGGAAACTATGACTCCCGCCAGTAGATCAAGGCCCTCCCCGCGCACCCCTACCGGCGGAGCCGGCGATCTACCGGCAGAGAATGGGGATGATGACGGCAGAGGAAAACCCTTGGTGCAAGTGATTTCTGATCACAGTTTTTATTATTATTATTGAGAGGAGCTTTACAAGGATGAAAGATTGCCCTCTGCTGTTTTCATGGGAACACAACACCTCGACCAGCAGCATCTATGGTTGTTTCATACGATACATTCATCCAATCATTCACCACATAAAAAAAGAGAAGCCGAGCCAACAAATTTCAGTTGCAGGCCACTCGCTGCCTCGGCACAGTTGGAAGAAATCAAGCAGTATATCCAAGTCTCATCGTAGGATGATTTGTTAGAAAATGTATATTGGCCAAAAACAGGCGGAGCAACAGAGATTATGTTCAGCACTCCACCATTATTACAGATCTAGTGACAAGTTCTGCTCCAGGCCGAATTCCAGTCATGTAAACAATATTCAAAGTCACAGAAAGCAGTACAGCTACCTACAGACACCCCCTTACACCATTAGCTGGGCGATGTCCTTCCGGAAGACGCCCTCCATCATGTCCTTCCGCCTGGCGGTGACGGACGGGAACGGCGAGCTGGAGAGGCGCCTGCACTGGCTGCTCGCGCTGATCCTGGTGGACTGCATCATCGTGGGGAGGATAGGGAAGGACTTGGGCCGGATATTCAGGGGCGAGAACAGCATCTTCCCGCTCGAGTCGTGCGTCGAGGTCTTGGAGGCGGGCTTATGAGCTCCTGCGGCCTTGTTCATGGTTGAGAGGTGCCTGAGTTGCTCCGGGCCGCCGCCTGGCGGGTCTGGAGGGTGGGGGCGGATCTGTGCTGATGGCTTCATGCGGTCGAGCCAGCGGAGGACCGCGTTTCCTACGTTCCGACCAACTTCCAAGTCCCTCTCCTGAATGTTCTTGTGCACTGAGACCGCGACGTCAAATATAGAACGTGTCCGCCTGCATAACATGGAGAAGAGAACCAGGGTCAAATCGATCTTGATTGCTGGCTAGGGTCGAAAACTGACATAACCATTATTTGGTCCCAAAAATGCACTGATGATTTCAGTAAGCATATCCCATCTTGGGTATTGATGACAAGTAGTCATCACTAGTACGACCAGATTTACCACATCAGACAGCATCAGGTTTTACAAACCAGTACAGGACAAACATAATTATATCAGGCAACATTACTGAAATCAAGGTTTCAATACAAGGGCCAAATCGTACAGAGGATAATGGATGGTACTATAAGGGAAGGGAATGCAATAATATCTATCTGGTCGCAAATATTCAGAGAGAACAAAGTACACTACGCACAAACAATATCAACTATTCACAGCAAGGTGAAATGAGTCTCATGCAATTCAAACACACAGAAAAGATACAAAGTGTTGCCTGTTATGTTTATGTTTCAAAAGTAATCTAAGCTTAGTAGGTAACCTAAACAACGCAAAGTAACCAGAGAAACGAACTCAAGACTGTATGCAAACTGAAGCGTGTTAAACTTTTGTCAACTCCAAATGAGCGGGCGGCAGTGAAGCGGCTCAAAGATACTATAATGCTCCTATAGAATGATTTACTTTTTAAGAAAATGTCGGCCTGAAGCTAGAAATGCTGGGTCAGTAAAAGATGAAACCTCCCAGCTACAAGTTTAGCACACAGCAGCACAACAGTTATCACTTCTGCTCTCTAATCAGATAACAGGAACGCCTGCCTATCTTTTTATGTCGAGGCCTTACGTTGGACAGCTTGTGTATCAATCGACTATTGGTCTGTTCTGCCGCTAGAAGGAAATCTGCTACATTATGGCCTGCGCAGCTGCAGCGGCGAGTTACCGAAGGCACATGACAAAGCAAGAAGTGATACAGGTAGCTAGAAGCACATCCTATGAGGCTAGTAGGTGCCGTGTAGCAGCACAGGGCGGCAGCTTTACCGCAGATTTCAGACCAAGCTTCCACTAATCCGAATGCAACCCTCTGTTCTGACGCCGTGCCCATCGCTACAGGGCACGGTTCACCGGACGCGCATGGCACGCAGGAGCAAAACCCTGGTCGACGGGCACGGCAGTGCGCGGCAGGGGAGGACAGGGACGGCACGACCAACCGGCCAGCGAGGGCCGGGCGCGGCACGAGGCTGGCTAATGAGCCGAAGGAGACGCCGGGGGCGAACAAGGCCGTCGTGAAGAAGAGGG
>CBMN010751043.1:0-10670 GCA_000582825.1 Hordeum pubiflorum | reverse complement strand
AATCTTCTCTCTGATTTTTTCTCTCTAATTGTGAATTTATAGGACTGGANTTAGGGTCAGGGGAGCCACGTGGGCCCTATAAGCTAACAGGGCTCACCCAAGAGGGGTGGGCACCCCCTATTGGCTTGTGGCCCACAGGCAGCCCCCCTTCGACAGGTCTTCACTCCATAATTCTTCATATATTCCAGAAATAATTCACAAAAAGTTTGGTCCAATTCCAAGAACTTTTATTTCTGCACAAAAATAACACTACAGTAGTTCTGTTGAAAACAACGACAGTTCGGGTTAGTTTCATTCAAATCATACAAATTAGAGTCCAAAACAAGGACAAAAGTGTTTGGAAAAGTAGATACGTTTGAGACATATCATGCTACTAGGTGATTGCCGAGACGGGACCGGGTTTCGTCGATCTTCAGATCTAGCGGCAAACGACGAGTTTCTTTTGCTACCTGATATTGCCACCATAGACAAGGACGACAAAGCATAAGGACGGTGCGCCCGTCGGATCCTCCTGGTGGGATTTGACGGTGTCGATGACCTTCTTCATTCGATCTCCATTGCAAAGTGTTGTGGTGACTCCCGCCAGAAAGTGCAATGGTGACCTCCGTTGTTTGATGCTCTTGGTGGCTATCGACTCTTGTCACGGCTTGACTTCCGAGTATAGTCTTCACTTTAGTGGACCTCACGTTATAAATGTGATGTCCATGATGTCGTTGAGATCACGAAAAGTGATAGCAACATTACAATTGATGTCAAGAGATGGATGGCGCATATATGATTGTTGTTGTAGATGGTTGATCATTGTTTTGATCGCTTTGAAGTTTTTTCCCTTTTATCCAGTACAAGGCATAGCTTCGGTCTTGTTTGACTTTGCTAGTTGCTATTGTGTTTTTACAGACTTGGTCAAACTATTTTATAATGACGAAGACATGGTGTATCTAATGAGACATGGTGTATCTATTGAGTATTATATAGACTTGGTCAAACTATTGTTTATATTTAAGACAAAGCAAAAAACTTTAATTAATTTAAACCAAAGAAATATAAGTGAAGACCAACAATAGTACCATGTACATGGATAGGAGCTTATGTTTCTCATGAATACGGTCATAAGCGTGGTAGCAGAAGACTACAGTAGAAAATGTTGACTACTAGTTGATGAAGTCGGTGGAGCGTCACTAGGGGAAAGAGAATGTCAAAAAGGTTGGTGGTGTGTGGGGGTGGGGGGAGGGGAGCAAGCCCCATTGCGGCGAAATGCTAGGGGAGTGATTTTGATCTAGACAAAATTATCCTCCTCTCTATTTCCTTCATTTAAAATGTCGGAAGTATGGTGAATGCTCAAAACTTCGTCGCCCTACCAGATACACTCAACTTTTTTGACATTTTTATATTTATCCTCGAAGTAATCATGTGAAAGATGACCGTTTCTTTATTTTCATCATGTGGAAGATGACCGACTGAATGGTGTGAGCACATTTGTACGAAAGAAAAAAAGGTGCTCAATGGATGGTTTTGGAGAAGTGTTCAGTTTATTGTAAGGCTAATGCTCTTATTCTTTGGTTTCAGTAGCTGTTGTCGTACTCAGTTTACAGTAAGATTGTTCGTAGTGGGAGTAGACAAATTTGCTAAGGTGACACAAAATAAATAAAGAAAGAAAGATTTGAGTATCATATCATGGTACCATCTCATTGAATAATTCAAGTTGCTTACCACATAAATGCTATGGTACTAGCATATATCATGCATGACAATAACTAATGTTATCTAAGATACTAATATATAATAATATGCTTTACGAAGGTAGTATCACACAATAGTATCATATGTATGATTTTTTTTATGGGGAATCATATCGGAAATGTGTTTCGGCTCCCACGAGCATATGCTCCCGGGGCCAAAAAAACTTTTTAATGGAAAAAAATCAAGACAAAAATTCTATGTGTACTTAGTCACATTCAAATGCTACCTGCAAATTTTGGGGCAAAAATGTAAAGCATTTTGGCTTGTGCAAAAAAACAAATTCCAACACCAAAAGTTACCTTAAAATGTCATCCTAAATTTGTTTTTTTGCTGACGAAACACCGCTGCTCCGTTTCGCATGACATTTGTCATGCATGCTTGTGATACTAATATAAATGTCTACAAAAAATTTCAGAATTTTTCGAAAACATTTAGTATACTTTTTTGCGTTACTGTTCACACGGGAGCATATGCTCCTGGGAGCCAAAACAGCGCTCCCGAATCATATGCATGATACTAAGTTAACTACAATCATTCTAAGGGGCAATTTTTTTGGGCAACTTAAAAACTAAGATGCCACTCTCCAATTTAAAAGCTAAACCACACCCTAAATTTGTTGAGACTTCTAAAACAATTATCCCATACTAGTTTAGAAACCCCAATGAATAAAAGAGACAGGTTATGAAAAAAGCTGGAAAGAAGGTTGTTTAGTTTTAAAGCTGTCAAAAGAACTGATCTAATGATAGAGGGCATTAAAAAGATGGAAACAAATAATCCAAGACTGAGAATTTCAACTCTACCTGAGTACGCTTTCGGAACTGGAACACGGCACTCAGTGGCAACTGATAAGTGGGTCCCATGTACCTGCTTCCCTCTTCGGCTCAGTTCGTGGGTGCACCTCCCAAAGGCCCGGCCCAAGTAGGGTTCCGTCTTCCACGATACACCCATCCCTCGCTCCGCCGCGAAGCTTCCAGTACCCTCCACGCGACGGGACTCCGCCGACGCCGGTCTCCTCTCCGGCGATCTCTCGAGCCCTAGCGCCGTCCACGTCCTCACCTGCGTGTAGCCACTCACCGGCCGCGTCTTCTGCGCCCTCCCGCCTTCAACAACTCGCCGGAGTTACTGGTCGTGGAGATGGTGAGCTCTATTCAAACACGCGAGATCACGCTTCTTCTTGTTAATAGTTTTTTCTACCGCTGCGCTCTTGTTCGCGTTAGATTGAATCGATTCTATCGAAGCAGCTTGTAATTCAATCTGGAGGCTGCATCCTAATTTTGTGACATTTCTGAGCGTAGTGATGCCAATGTGCGGCTAGGGGGATGAGATGTTGTCTAATTATTGGCCTTAGGGAGGAGCATGGTAGTTCAGTCAAAACCGGGAACGATTTAGAGTTTTAGACGAATTCCTCTGGTTTCACGACATTTGTGTCCAACTTTATGTCCTTCTAGTAGCCGCTGCCCTTTGGAAGTGCCTTTTAGTAGCTCGCCGAGAATGATGCCTGATTAGTATAAATCACAATTTCCAGCTCACAAGTTTTTTCACCTGCTTAATGTTTATCATTCTGAACTTCAGATGTATTTTGGGATGAAATGATGTTTCAGACTTTACCCCACTGGATAGTCCTAGATCTATATCCATTGGTTAAATATTGATTAATAACTCAACAGTGGTTGTCGATTACTAACAATTAACAACACATGGATGCTTAGTTATGTACCTTGAGCTATGTTGTAATCTGCAAGCGATTTCCTACTGTCCCACTCTCCCCTTGTGCATCTTATCAGTAGATGCTTATTTGTTTAATCATCTTTTGGATTATTTGACCAGCTGATAGTTCAGTTCCACTTTGATGCATGAATGTAGAGTGTCCAAAAAATAGGTAAAGATGGATATGCAACACGGTAAAGCTAAGATTGTTTTTACTTACTTTTATCCAATTTCTGCAGGCCACACCACTCATAGCAGGACTCGCTGTTGCAGCCACTGCTCTTGCGGGTAGATATGGCATCCAGGCTTGGCAAGCTTACAAGGCAAGGCCTATAGTCCCAAGGATGCGTAAATTCTATGAAGGTGGCTTTCAAGCTACAATGACCCGACGGGAAGCTGGTCTAATCCTGGGTATCAGGTCCGTGTTGCATAAAAGCATAACGCCCCATACTTCAAGTGTTCTTATATCATATTAGCATACATACATTCATGTGTAGCACTCTAGTTCAATCTCGTGCCATTGAAATTACATTTACTTCTGTACAGAACAGGAATAGCACTGAAAGATATATAATGTATGCAGCAAAGCACACGTAGGGAACTTGTTTTGACCCCTTCCCCCGCCCATCAGACTCATGGGAAGAATTCACCTTTACTGGTACCATTCTCAAATGAACATTAGAAATCCCCTAAAAGTGATGTAAAAGGTTAACAGAAATCATTGGCTTCCTTTACATATCTTGCAACAGTTATGCTTTCTGAGAAGTCTGCTCAGATAGCCGATTATAATATTTTGTACTCCAGTTAGTTGTCCTAGCTTCCTTTCGTTCCCTGCAGTACTTAGAAGATACTTGGAACCTTGTAGAAAGTCATGTGGCGATACTGCACAAGTTCATACTATAAACATATTCACTTTTAGTCCATACCCCATTCTGCACATTAAAACACCAGCATACACTTGTACAGATTGATAGCTATACTTAGCAAAGTAATTATACCATAAGCTGTAAATGTGTTTGTAAGCTTAATTTACAGCTGAACATTTTGCAAATAAGGCAAAGGGAACTTTCTCTCACTTCCAACCTCAGAATACTTTACAAAAGCCATCTTAGATCAAAAGCAATAGCTAGCTTTCAGTGGTTTTAAATTGTTATTAAGATTTGACCATTTAGAATTGTAATGGAGTGGAGAACCTAGTCAACCTTTGTTGACCACTGCTTGCATCTCAGCCACCCAAGTCATGAACTACAGAACTGGCTTGCCGTCTGACAAAGTCTAAACTTTAACCGAGCTGAGCTCCTGTAATAAGGAGACATATGTTGTGTTGTAAAGGGTTTATGCTATCATAGTGACTAAAGTGGAACCAGATTTAAGAGTGAGATTAAGTAGGCCACAGCTGAAGTGATATGTGGGTTGAGAATATATCTGGGCTTAAGTCTGTTGGATAAATTTATCGCCCCACAACCCATTAGACTTGATTTGGATTAAAATGTTTGGTTCCTGACCGAATTCACATGGATCTTAGTCTGGGTAATTACCTGCGTATAAAAGGATAGAATTGCCATCTCAAGCTAGGTCCAATGATGTATATATGTTTCTGATTTGGCCTGGAGATTAATTGAATGCAGCGGCAAATACTGTTTTCCCCTGGCAAATTGAGCAGCTCCTTGCAATGATATGTCTTGACTTTTCTGTACACCGCCAGAAAGATAGTTACTCCGTTGATTCAAAACAAACTGTTGAGCTCTTGGAAGAGTTATCAATTGTGACCTGCTATTTTTTGGGTTCCATAGTGCCCACTGTACTTATATGACCGACATTCAGAATTAGGTCTTCATTTCTTTCCTTCTGAATTTATATGCATCTTGGCATGCCAGACTGGTCATTCTGACATTTAAATAATTGTAATTTACTTGTGATTCAACATTTTTTGTTGGTGATTTATGATTTGAGGCATGTTTCACGTGTTTTATCATTGTTAAGTTGCCATGTTTCCTTTTGATTCCCAGGGAAAACGTCCGTCCTGATAAGGTAAAAGAGGCACACAAGAGGGTCATGGTTGCCAATCACCCGGACGCAGGAGGAAGCCATTACCTTGCGTCGAAGATCAACGAGGCAAAAGATGTTTTGCTGGGGAAAACTAAAGGAGGTGGTTCAGCCTTTTGATCATATATCATGCAAAATGTGCTCATCGAATGAAGATACTATTATTTTTGCACCTCCAGACTCTGCACCTAGAACTAGAAGGCAGACAAAAGCCTTGGTGTATCACTGAAATTTCTGGAGAAAGAACATTAGATGTCTTAGACGTAGCAGGTTCTTTGACTATTTGACCCTTCCAAGACCAAGTTCTGCTGGTTAAGGAATAAATGATGTACTACATGAGGTTGGCCTGTGTTGGGTTTTGCATGACATTTGTTCATCTATCTACTCTATCGATATATAGCTGTACTGCAATATGGTTCTTCTCTAGTTCGCAATATCAAGCCATATAATCCTCTTCGTCTTCCTCCAATAGACTTTGCTCCTGTGGAGTCTCCTGTTCTTCAACTTCTGGAGTGTGCTTTGCCATGTCAAGGTGCCACATCATTATCCGTGACTCGGAGCAGTCAGAAGGGATGCCCTTCTGCTCGTCCTCGTCGCTGACCGCCATTTGGCGCACAAGCTGGATGAAGTCCTGAGAACTCCCTCCTGAAGAGCTGTTGCTGTTGATGAACCATTCTGATTCCCACAGTACTGAGCTCCTGAACCCAAGTCCAGATATCTCTATTGCAGGAGGTGAACTGGAGATGTTGTGGACTGCGCCTGTATCTTGTGCAGCAGCCACATGTTCTCCATGTGTCTCATTGGTGTCTGAGTCCTTGGAGTACCAGCCTGTTATCTTTGATGAGTTGCAGGTTGGTCCTTGTAGTGTTACTCTCTGGTCTGCTGATGACACTGTTGCCGTTGGCCATGCTGCAACGCCCCTGGATCAAGGGTTGCACAAGTGATGTTATTGTGTTGCTTTGTGCTGGGTGACAAAATTGGCAAAGGGAAAGAAACATGTTGCAAAGCTGCAAGAGAAGGGGAAACAGGATGCACCGAGTCTGCCTGAGCTCTTCAAAGAACCGGAGGTCATATATGGGAGAGGAGGCGGCGAAGTGGACAACCCCGGCCAGTCGGTGCCGCTCGATGTGGCTCAGCGCCACGTTCCTCTGTAGGTCCGCTTCATCACCGGCATTCCCGGTGGTAGTGTTGGTGGCGTTGTTTTCGACAATGGTGTTGTTGGTGCCGTTCTTCTCGGCGGTGGCGGTGGTGTTGGTGGCTCTGGCTTCCACCGTGTTGTTGTTGGTGGTGTTGTTCTCAATAATGGTGTTGTTGGTGCCGTTCTTCTCGGCGGCGGTGGTGGTGCTGGTGGCGCTCGCTTCCACGGTGTTGTTGGTGGTGGCGTTGTTCTTGACAATGATGTTGTTGGTACCGTTCTTCTCGGCGATGGTAGTGGTGTTGGTGGTGCTGGCTTCCACGGTGCTGTTGTTGGTGGCGTTGTTCACGATGGTGGTGGCGCTGGCTTCCACGGTGTTGTTGGTGGTGCCTTTGTTCGTGGCGGTGGTGGCGCTGGCTTCCATAGTGTTGTTGTTGATGTCGTTGTTCACGGCGGTGGTGATGTTGGTGGCGTTGTTCTCGCCGACGGCGTAGGTGAGATGCCGGAACATGACGCCGGTGCTGCGCAGCACCTGGACCGTCGACGCCGACCTGTTCTCGGCACCAACCACGATCCACACCAGGGGCGGCGGGACGAGCCGCAGCGTGTGCCCGAGCCTCGTCAGCGACGCCTCCTGCAACATGCCATCCTCGTCCGGCCGGGTGACGGTGACGATCAGCAGGAGGCCGATGTCAGGGGCAGCAGGCGGCGACGGCGGAGCCACTCGCTGAACACTGCCAAACGGAAGAAACGAGGCGCCGATGCCGTCGGTCGACGGGCCGCGGGTGGCGACCAGCGGCGCGAAGGCGCCGACGACGAAGCAGACGGCGAGCTGGACGACGACGGCTTTGCGCTTGCTCCATCGCTGCGCCCTCTTCCTGGACCTCTCCGCGGAGTCCATCCCCAGCTAGTACTGCTGCTTCTTCTCTTCTCCCTAGCTGATCTGCTGCTCTCGCCTGAGCTTCTTCAGATGGATGGAAGCAGGAGAGCCCTGAGGTGGCCGGATTGAATCTGGTTGAACGGAGGAGACTCTGAGCTCGGATCATATAAGGGATCAGGGGAGAGGAGGAATTCGGTGCTGGCATTGGTTGACTCGCCAACTGCTGTTCCGACTTGCTAGCACGATTGTTATATTTGACAATTCTGATATGTTTTCGAACGTCAACCCTCTCAAACTGCAATGCAAGAAGACTGTCGGTGCATGTCTAGGTAGTATATCGTGAGCTCCTCTGAGCTGCCAAATCAACAGCGTGTCCCTAAAGCACATTGCTTAGTGCCTTAGTGGCAGTCACCGGAAATTGCACAAACAATATTGGAATGAACGGACGTTATGGATGGCCGGGGACGGGGTACGAAGCGCCGGGGCCGCCTTCTTCTTTCTCTTCTTTGCCGCCTCCCCGGCGAGCGCCGAAGCGGCTGCAGTCGGCTTCCTTACATGCTTGCCGGCGCGCGGAAGCGGGGGCGGGTGCATCCACCTTGCCACCAACCTTGTAGCCGGTGTGGTGGCCCGGAAGGGTTTTGGTGCCCAACCCCTTGGTGCGGACGGTCGCGCAAGGGTCGTTTCGGGCCGCGTCGTGCCCTCGGTGGCGCAAGGGTCTTGCCTCTCCATTTCGGCCGGAATCAAGGGCATCGGTGGTGGCGGGGAGGTGGGGAGGAGTAAGGGCGGCGGCAGCGGGAAGTGGTGACCATTGGGGTGGGAGAAGGGGGACCGAAACATTTACTCCGAACGGCACCGGGTGAGTATGTTTGAGAGACTTGGCCTCACTTTTCAGGCCGAGGAGGATATCCTCCTCTAACCGCCTATTTTTCTCCTCTAACGATTTTTAGGAGGTCGATTAGAGCTGCTCTTAGCAAGCTTAGTCCATTATTAATGATTTCCTTATCGCATTTCACAATGTTGCAGATCAAGAACGCCTATGCTTTGACACCAAGAAGCTGCAAAGCTTTGTGAAGGAGAAGTCATTTGTGACCTCCCAGAAATGCGCCCTCGCTGACAAGATCAGCCCTGTAATCTTGAAATCCCTTGTAAGTGGAAGTGCAAGAAAGATAAACGTCCCATTCGGTGCATCATAAGGTGTGTATCAACAGTAACTGCACCAACATGAAGGACACGATACAACAATTATATACTCAGAGCTGTCCAGAAATTCTTCAGTTCGAAGACATGTAAAACTCGCAATCCTGAAGAATTCGGAGCTTCTGTTCAACTAAAATGTTCAACTAAAACGTGCACAAGAATCAGTTATGTTCAAGTGAAACGCAGTGTCGACACGCGGCCGCACTGCAGCTACGCTATTGTGGCAATGAACTGTGAGAAGCGCAGAGCTAGGCACCGATGACTGCGCACGAGCTGTAGAAGGCGCGGCCGGCTGCAGCGCACATAGCGTTGGCCGCGTCGACCGCCTCGCCGGCCTTGGCGACGGCTCGGCGCACCAGCTCGTCGGCCTCCTGCGACTTGAAGGCGGACCATGTCAAGACGCCGGTGAAGACGTAATCCAAGCACGCGGAGGCGGACCAGAGCAGGTCCAGGGCCGCGCGGCCGTGGCGCTCGGCATCGGCGCGCGAGACATCCCAAAATTGCCACCGCGGGCCGCCATCGTTGAGGCCGAGCTGCGACGAGGCGAGGACGAAGGCGATGTTCACCCCCGCGGAGGCGGGGAGGACGCGCGACAACGCGGTGTGCGCCGCGTTGAACGCAAGGACCACCGCCCTCTCGGACGCGGACGTCTTCAAGGCGTCGGTGCAGTGGCCGAGCTCGGTGTGCGCAGCCTCGAGCTCGGGGAGGTGGGCGCACGCCTGCAGTAGAGCGGCCGGGACGGAGCGTGCCACGGCTCTCCACGCGTCGTCGTGCTCCCTCGGCCCCTTGGCGCCGGGGTGCGCCACGGCCGTGGCTGTGCGGGTGTCGGAGGGTGCGCGAGGCAGGAGGGTGTCGCCGACGGTACGAAGCGCGGCCTCCACCCCGTGGAGCTGCTCGACAGCCGCGGCCACGTCGAAGGCGGCGGCTAGGACCTGCAGGTCGACGTGGGGGCGGGGGATGTCGCATGGAGCAAGAAGGCGAGCCGCGGCCCCGAGGTGGCCGCGGGACGACGCCACGTCGTCGTAGGCGGCGCCGGCTCTTGCCCTGGCCGCGCGCGCCCTCGGTCGGAGGTGCTGCTCCAAGGCGTCATCGCTGCGCATCCGCCGAAGCGCTAGCAACTCCACCGTCCCGAGCCAGCACAGCAGGAACCCGAGTATCTTGCCGGCACCGGCGAGCTTCTCCTCGCAGTCTCCGATCAGGGAGAGTGCGTGATCGACGTCGCCGCCCCGCGGAGGCAGAGGGAGGCCGAGGTCGTGGGCCACGGCGGCGAGGCGGTCGCGGGCGGCGACGGCGAGAGCGGAGGCGTCGCGGATGCGCTGCCAGTACAGCGGCTTCTACGGCGCCGCGGACGCTATCGCCTGCTCTCTCTCTCTCTTCCTCTCTCCCGGTGTTTCGTTGGTTTCCGGCGGCTTCTCCCGTCCCGGCGAGTACTAGTAGTAGCCGGCTGCCAGCCTGGCAGGGTGGGCCGCACGGCAGTAACCGCCATGGAGGTGAAAAATGTCACTCGCGTGCGGCCATCCGTTACGCGATCGCGTGCAGAGTTGCACGCACCTGCCGTGCGCCAAGAACCCAATCCAATGCACATGTGTCTGCAGATTTTGTCTCTGTTTTGATACTACCACAGTACTACGTGTCAGATACATTTTGTGATGATGTTCGTCCATATTGATGTCCTGGCTGATTTGTGTATGGTGGACGCTACTTGTAGCGCACATAAGAGCATCTACAGCCGGATATGTTCCTCAAACGCCTGCGGACATTGACCGGACACTTCTCAAATTGTTCAATCTGCATCCGCATCTCTCAAATTTCATCTCCTACATCCATAAAAAACATGCAAAGTAAATCCTACGTACTACCCTAGCTACTCTTCGTCGTCGGTGATGTCCACGACGATGGAGCCGGCGCCGGCTGGACCGGCGGGGAGGAGGGCTCCGGTTCATCCTCCTCCTGCTCCATCTCATC
>CBMN010751042.1:0-11457 GCA_000582825.1 Hordeum pubiflorum | reverse complement strand
AACAAGGAAATATGATAATAACCACGTTATTATTGCCTCTAGGGCATATTTCCAATAGTCTCTAAATGCATCCATCTGCGCTTGGCTACGGTTACTGACCCTATCGTGTTCGCGCGCTTGCAAAACTTCATTGAAGTCTCCAATAACTGCCCATGGAAGATTACTTGTGCTTGCGATTCCTCTTAGCATATCCCATGTTTTGTACCTTTCTTGCACCTGCGCTTCTCCATACACAAATTTTACCCTGGTTCTAGTGTTACCGAAGTCATCAACGAGCACATCAATATGATACCGAGAGTAACCAATAACTTTGATTTTTATTGAATCATTCCAAAAGAGACCTATACCACCGCTTCTACCAGAACTGCTCACAACAAAACATTTATTAAAACCTAACGAGCTTGATAAATTTTCTACTCTCGAATCCTCTATCTGAGTCTCCAAAATACAAACTATAGAGGGGACATGCTGCTTAGACAGTTTCCGAAACTCCTGAACTGTCGCGAGTTTGCCAGCCCCACGATAGTTCCAACAGAGTAGACTCATTGGGCTTGGCGGTGCTCCTCTTGGGAGCCCGTCATTTTTGCCAAAGTGTTTTTCCTTCGCCACCAATGTTCTTCTGAGCGCTAGCTTTATCCGTAGCTACAACTGCCTTGCCCTCTTGAGGTCGCTTCGGAGGGGGACTCATACGGGTGCCACCCACTTGGACAATGGCAAGTTGGTTCTGAGCCTGCGTGCCTGATGAAATTGGCAGCGCTACAGCCGTTTTGGCAGCAGACGCCGAGGTTTGTTGCAGGCCCCTCTTCCTATTTGGGTCATCCATGTCCATGTCCCGATCAAAATTTTATGTTCCGCCCACAAGATCCTGCATACTTTCCCGGCTATCTTCACCACCAGCAGTGTGGTCATTTGACTGATCATATCCTACGCCCCTTGCACCAGAGCGCCCTGCTCGGCCTCCCCTTCTTCCCCCATGACGATTACGGCCACCGCCCGGACCAGCCCCAACGCGCATAGTCCAGGATGCCCTCTATCTATCTTTTTGTTTTGAGTGGTAAACCTAACCTTTATTGAGAAGAAGCAGCTCGGTTTACAGGAATAACAAACTGGTCATGGGGTAAGCCCAGCCACAAATATGGCCTCTATCTCTATCTAATAGTGGACGCGTAGCAAACCAGCAGCCCAGCCCAAGGCGAAAGCGTCTTTCGAGAACAGCCACGCAAAGCCCAGCAGCCCACGGCTCGTCGCGGACTCGCGGTGCTGCGGACCAGTGGTCGCGGAAGCAGGCACGTGTGTTGACTCGTGAGCCAGCCCGGCTCCCTTCCCCACCAGTCGCGGTCGCGGTCGCCGCGCGGCGGAGAGGGCTCGCCTCGGTACTAGTATAAACCTTCTCTCGCCCGCCTTCTATACAGCTTCGGCCACCACCGCTCTCCCGTCCCCCTCTGCCTGCACACGCCGTCAGGGGCCCACATGGATCTCGAGGCGGCGGCTCCTCCCCGGCGACAACCCCACCACCGCCGGCCGACAGAGAGACCAACGTGAGTGCGCGGGAGAAACCCCACCCTCCCCATCTTACAGTTGTGCTCAGTTCTGAATCGATTGGTAGTTCTGCGCGAGCTCCCGTCTCGTGTTGGTGTGGGATTCTCGCCGGAAGAGCGAGAGGTTTACTTTAGTACTAGTAGTAAATCTGTAGGCGCTTATTAGAATAATAATTCTTTCGAGAGCATCTGTATTACTGTATCTGCATGCGCACAGTAGCAGAGCATGCTCGTGGGTGGTGATACGATCGACTTGTTCGTCCACGGGAAGTTGCGGTGCAGTCATAGTCGTAGAGATATTGCGCTTGATTCTTGCGACGACGGCGGTGGCCCTGCGTGCCGAAATTCCAACGGCAAGCCTGTGATTGGCTTCGGGCCGCAGTGACGATTTCTAAGCGAGTGCGCGTGCCCCAGTTTCCAAACTCTGTGTTGTTCCTTTCCCCATATCTCTTTTGCGGCGGTGACAGCTGACATGGAATAATTTTGCCATCGAGCGATGAGCAGAGCTGATTTCTCTTTTGTTTTGTCTACTACTTTCCGCTACGCGCTGGTCAGTGAGATTTGCAGTCACGCAATAGTCTAAATCATCTAAGCCAGCGGAGGTTGTTTGTCTTGGACCGGGGGCCTGGGCCAATATGGAATCAGTGGAATATTCTCCTTTCTTTGCGTCCACAACTTGTGGATGATATTTAACATGCAAGACATGTTGAATGCATTAGAGACCACCTTTACTTTTTAGTTAAGAGTTTGTATCTTCAGTTGGAAGACTTGAGCATCTCTGACTGAAAAGTGTTTTTCGATAAAGGGAATATATTAATATTTTAAGAGTTTGTATCTTCAGTTGGAAGACTTGAGCATCTCTGACTGAAAAGTGTTTTTCGACATGGAATAATTTTTCCATCGAGCGATGAGCAGAGTTGATTTCTCTTTTGTTTTGTCTACTACTTTCCGCTACCGCTGGTCAGTGAGATTGGCAGTCACGCAATAGTTTAAATCATGTAAGCCAAGGGAAGGTTGTTTGTCTTCTTTTTTTTCTTCGAAGGAAGCTGTTTGTCTTGGCCTGGGCCAATATGGAATCAGTGGAATATTCTCCTTTCTTGCTTCCATAACTTGTGGATGATTTTTAAGTTTTAACATGCAAGACATGTTGAATGCATTAAGCACTTTTACTTTTTTCAGTCTGACTGAAAAGTTTGTATCCTATCTCTTGGTTAAGAGTTTGTATCTTCAGTTGGAAGACTTGGGCATCTCTGACTGAAAAGTGTTACTACTATTCCTCCACTATCAAACGTGGTAGCTGAGATGATTTCCTAGGTGCTCATAAGCAACGGATAAGGATATTAGCCTGCAATGACCAGATTCCCTCTTTATTTCATTTGGAAATGTATCTAGTTATTTTCCATCCATCATTCTTAGACGGGACTCATTGTTTGATTTTTCTAAGCTATCCATTCAATAATAGGGCCCCAGATTGGGGGTGATTATTTTGATGATGTCACAATGGATTACATCACAGGGCCCCATATTCGATGTTGAAGTCTCTGAAAGTGCCACACCAAAGTGGACCAATAGAAAGAAACAGGTCCTTGGTGTTCACATTTGTCGTAAGCCCCACAATATTCCACAGGATTAGTTGTTGGAAATGGGATCCGTGAAATTCTCAGCATAATTGATTTTAAGCAATGATAATGGTCCTACTTTGGGGCTTTCGGCCTTGTTTGACTCCATTGACTTGCTATGCGTATAAATGACTAGTTGCTTTGTATGATCAGTTTGGTGCATTCCTCTTTTTTAGCATGCTGAATCTCTTATGTGTAGCTCAAAGCTCATACAAATGACTTCCCTCGATTGTGAGCAGGTTGGCAATGTTCGCAAGAATATATTCCTCGCGTACAAGACTCTTGGTGTAGTTTTTGGTGGCCTCGTTACTTCTCCCCTCTATGTTTATCCCTCGATGAACTTGTCATCTCCCACAGAAGCGGACTACCTGGGAATATACAGCATAATGTTTTGGACTCTTACTTTAATTGGTGTGATCAAGTATGTAGGCATAGCTCTCAATGCTGATGACCATGGTGAAGGTAAAGTTTCCACCATTCCTTTCCTTTGACTTTGAGCGGTTATTGCTGCCTTTCTAGATGATTGTTCAAATTGATAATAGCTTGGACAATGGTAGTTGATGATTTGATTTGAATTTTTTTTAGTACAAACAGATTTCTTGATCAAATATTTGGGTATTGCATATCTGTTCAGATCAATTTATTTTCTAGTCTGTTATCTTCAATACTTTAGTATGAACCAAGCAGTTTACATACTGTTATCTATGAATATGTGTTCAGCTTGGAAAATGTCAATGAACCTTAAGCCTGATTGAGGTGTAACTTTTGTATTTAAACTCTTAATACAATCTTCTTTTTCTGGATAAATCTTTTTTTTTACTTTATAATGTTACTGGTCTGGAGTGTTGCTTAGTCTACTTTCTGGTTTATGCAGGTGGTACATTTGCCATGTATTCTTTGTTGTGTAGGCATGCCGATATAGGCATCCTTCCTTCCAAGAGAGGGTATTCAGAAGAAGAACCACTGCTTCGCGAGCAGTCAACAACAGCTATAAGGCCTAGTAAGCTGGGCAAGTTCTTTGAGCGAAGCATAACTGCAAGAAGGGTATTGTTATTCATGGCAATTCTTGGGATGTGCATGCTCATTGGAGATGGAATCCTAACTCCTGCTATTTCAGGTTTGTTGTTTGCAGATGGCATATCTAAATTAATCATTTTTGTGATCATATAGAACTAACATGTTGCTTATCTCGTTTCAGTGTTATCAGCAATTGATGGACTAAGAGGACCATTTCCTTCTGTTAGTAAACGTAGGTAGCTCAATAGGTGTTGATTAGTAATGAACTAATCTCTCTGATAACCCTTGTAGATGACATTGATCTTTCGTTGAATTTTTTCAGCTGTCGTGGAAGCTCTATCTGCAGCAATTCTTATTGGTGTATTCTTGCTGCAAAAGTATGGGACTTCAAAAGTGAGCTTTCTGTTTTCTCCAATCATGGCAGCATGGACTTTCACCACTCCAATCGTTGGAATATACAGCATTGTTCGCTACTACCCAGGCATCTTCAAAGCCATTTCACCACATTACATTGTTCATTTCTTCCTAAGAAATAAAAAACAAGGGTGGCAGCTGCTTGGTGGGACTGTTCTATGTATCACAGGTACATCAGATTTACATGCCAAGATTATCAGGTTGTGCATTTTTTCTAACAAGATCATTCAGCCTAAAGTCCATCTCCTTCATACAGGTGCAGAAGCTATGTTTGCAGATCTTGGCCACTTCAGCAAAAAAGCTATTCAGGTTATTATCATTAACAAATACCAGCATTAATTGTTCTTGTGAATGTTTTCCATGTATAGCTGGTTACACTTGATTTGTTTTCAGATAGCATTTCTATCCAGCATATATCCTTCTCTGGTCCTCACTTATGCCGGGCAAACAGCATACCTTATTAACAATGTCAATGACTTCAGTGATGGATTCTACAAATTTATCCCTCGGCCAGTTTACTGGCCGATGTTTGTTATTGCAACACTAGCAGCAATTGTTGCAAGCCAGTCCTTAATCTCGGCAACATTTTCTGTCATCAAGCAATCAGTTGTCCTGGACTACTTTCCACGTGTTAAAGTGGTGCACACATCACATCAAAAGGAAGGGGAGGTTTACTCACCAGAAATTAATTACATTCTGATGGTACTATGTGTTGGTGTTATACTAGGCTTTGGAGGTGGAAAGGAGATAGGGAATGCTTTCGGTAAGTAAATTTGAGAAAACAAATGCTCCAGTTGTTGATATACAGCTACTTTGTGCCTGAAAACTCAATGCAGTATTTTTACTGCAGGTGTTGTTGTCATCATGGTCATGCTCATAACTACAATCATGCTCACTCTTGTGATGATCATCATATGGAGAACACCACCTGTTTTTGTCGGGATGTTTTTCGTTCCATTCGTCATTATGGAAGGGTCCTATGTCAGTGCCGTTTTCACCAAGATCCCTGAGGGTGGCTGGCTTCCTTTTGCAGTTTCCATGATCCTTGCATTGATCATGTTTGTCTGGTACTATGGTAGGCAAAGAAAAATAGAGTATGAAATGGCGAACAAGATAACCATGGAGCGCCTTGGTGAGCTCTGTGCAATGCCTGAGGTCCAGAGGGTCCCGGGCTTGTGCTTCTTCTACAGCAACGTACAGGACGGGCTAACTCCTATACTTGGCCATTACATCAAGAACATGAGTTCACTGCATACGGTCACAGTTTTTGTGACCCTAAGGTACCTGCTGGTTTCCAAAGTTGATCAACGGGAAAGGGTCCTGATCAAGAGGCTTGGACCTAGAGGGGCGTACTAATGCACCGTCCAGTATGGCTACGCTGACAACCTGAGCCTCAAAGGGGGTGATGATCTTGTCGCACAGGTCATGAGATGCCTGAAGCGGCACATTGCGATGAGCACCAACCGGCCGGGGTGGTGCATGTCCGGGGCAAGATGAGGTTCTATGTTGGTGATGATGCCGGCTGTTTTGATAAGATCATGCTCCGATTCTACGAGTTCTTGCATAGCATCTGCAGATCGGCACTGCCGACTCTCGGGATGCCTCTGCAGCAGCGAGTTGAGATCGGCATGTTGTACAAGGTTTGAGGCGCTGCATCAACTGTTTTTTGTATGGATCTCGTGAAAATGGTCACACTCTCCATAATATACCATCATGTCGGAAATGTCATTTGTGTTGGCCACACTATATTTTTTGCAAGCAATATGATACGGTTGGTGCACATCTTTTGTGAAGATTTTTAAACTGACGTTTATAAGACAAGTGGGCCTGAACTATTGGATTATTTGACATCTCAATTCCTGGTATATAACATAAGAGTGATGGCACCAAAGTTGGGCCAGCAAAGCAGGAGAAGGGCACCGTGAAGTCAGCAAAAAGTGCTACCATGTCTCCTGTAAGAAATTCTCGGAAGGTTTGACTAGTTCAGTAGGAAACCTGTCAAGAACTCCAGATTTATTATGTTTCATTTGGGATCTTATTTTTGTTAGCCAAACTTGAAGCATATCATCTTGTTATAAAAAAATGGAAGAGAACAACTTCCCCAATATCTGATCTCTGGATTCAAAGATGAACCAATTATTACATTGTTACAATAGTTTAAAAAATAAATAAAGAAAAGGTTAAACACAATGTTACATTGCATATTGCTAAACCGTTTGCCATCTTCGATACTTGCGATATAAATTCTCTGGCAATCATGGAAGGATGTCTAATTCTAGTTTTGTGTGTGTGTGTGTGCAGAATATCTCATTCTAGTTGACTGAATCCTGAAACATGATTATCATCGTGTTGTTAGGAAACATTTTTATAATACTAGTGAATTGCCCGTACGTTGTAGCGTACGGGCACATATACAACGGAGGGGCATATATGTTCTCATGGTTCAACATCAATATAGTGTGTAACAAATAGTACCTTCAGATTCCTTGTGCACATGAAGTGACGTTGTCTCTTTTTACCATTATAAATGTCACAATCCTAGCTTATGGTAATGTAATGGATGCATAGACAGCATAGCATGTCACCATGAGTGGATTCAATGAATTGTGAAAATGAGGATCAACTCAAACCTCATGTTTCCTGAAGGGCTAAAACCCTAAAAAATTCCTCAATGAATCCAAAATGTCCTTCACAAACACTGATGATTTGGCAAGAGCTTCATATAGTGACATGGATCCTCTCAACATTCCAAGGGTTCAAGAATTGTTTAAAACTTTGGAAATCATAATTTAAACCCTAATTCTCTGGATATATTAAAATAAGGGACTTCCACTCGATGATTTCTCTTCAAAATTTGAATATAGCCGTCCAATAATATTAGGAGGCTATAATATTTATTCCAAGATTTTTGAAATCAGGCATAACACACTTGTTGTTTAAACCCTAAACTTTAATCAAATTGGGTTTTTATTGTTAGAAATATTAATACAATCTCAACAAAAAAAAATTATGTGTACCAGGGTTGCACAAGTAAGGTCACATAAATAATCTCAGAAGTTTCAGAGCTAGTTTGAACCTCATTTAAATCAAAACAACAACAAATAAAATGGGAATCAGAACAAATAGCAGAGGGTTACTGTAGCATGGGGCCTTAATTTGCAAGTCAGCCTAGCCCACAGCCCAGCCAGTCTCCGCTATCATGCCCCCAACAGTTCCTCTGGCGTGACTGCAAACGATGATGTTCATGAAGTATCTAAAAAAATCACTTAAATTTTGTGAAGTGTTCATCAAACATTTGAAAAGTGTTTATGAAGTGTAAAAACAAGTGTTCACTCAACTTTCAAAAACCATTTAATACCATTCAAAATAAAATGCCTGTGACAATTAAAAAATGTTCATACGTATCAAAAAATATGTTAAAATTTTAGCATAATTATTTTAGAAAAATACTTCATACCATTGAAAAAAAATTCCTTAAATTTAACAAAGATGTTTCACACGTTTAATAATTATGTTTGTGACATTAAAAAAAGGGGAGTGCTACACTGGCTGATCATTTTAAAAGATCAGTCGGGTCGCGAGCCGTCAGATTGGCCAGATCGAGCGAGCCAAGTGCGCCTCTATTAATGCAACATAGGTCTTGTTGCGGAATTATTTCTGCAATATAGGTTTTGTTGCAGATTCTTTTTGCAACAACTGCTTTGTTGCCAAAAAAAATTGCAACTGAGGTTTTGTTGCGATTTTTTTTTGCAACTGAGATCTCGTTATGGAAAAATTTCGATGTAGATATTTTGTTACAAAACATAGTCTCATTATAGACCATTGCAACATAGTATATGTTTCTGAAACATAGCATGTGTTGCACAAACGTGTTCGATGAAGGACGCGTGTCATGCACGGGAGGTGGCGGACGCGGGCGTTGTAACCCGTCGGATGATGGTAAGCTTCTCCCTAAAAAAATTAATACTAGAAAACCAGTTATATTTATTTGAGTTTTAATTTTGAGTATCGAAAACCCGTTAGATTTTTTTTTGATTTTTTTTTAGCAACGGAGACCCGTTAGATGTGCCGGCCTACTGTCGGCAGTGCTGCTGAAGGACATAGTAGGCCCCAAGCAGTTACACGTAATATATACGCGCTGATTGAGAGCCCATTCTCTTTTTGAGAAGAAGAGAGTAAGCCCATTCGGGTACTTATCAGTCGGGCCGCTGGCGTGTAGGAAAGGCCCAGCTGCCCACGGTGAATGTGGTCGGTCGCGGAAGCTCTCAAAAAAACGTGTGTTGACTCCCTTCCCTCGGGAAAAGGAAAACGGTCCCGGTCGCGGCTCTCGCGCGGCGGACCAGGACCAGGGTTCGCCTCGCGTCGCGACTATAAACCCCTCCCCGCTCCCGCTCCCTCCCCCTCGCCCGCCTCGATACAGCCAGCTTCGGTCACCACCGCTCTCACGACTCCCTCTCTCTGCGCATGTCAACAGGGGCCCACATGGATCTCGAGGCGGAGCCGGGCGGCGCCCCGGCGGCCACCCCACCACCGCCGGCCGACAAGGAGACCAACGTGAGGAGAAAACCCCACCCTCTCCATTTCACGCTTCTGTTCCGCTGATTGTTTCTCCCCCGTGTTATCTGAATGCTACCGTATGAAACTCTGAATCTTGGTGGTGGTTTGCGCGACCTCTTGCACACTGTTGGTGTGCGATTCTATTTCTCGCCGTAAAACCTCGCGCCGAGATCTAAATCTCTAATATTTGGTTGCATCTTTTATGTTCCTTCTGATTGCGACTGCACGAGACAGAAACGTGCGCCTTTCACTGCATCTGCATGCGCACGGCATGAAGCGAGTTTGAGTTTAGTCTAGTGATTGGGACTCATTCTTCTACTCGAGTTTTCTCAGTGATAATCGGGGGCTTGTCTCAATTACAGTACTACCAAAAAGGAAAGAAATAAAAAAAGACGACGGGTTACTTGCAGCCATGGTGGTAGAGATATTTTTGCGACGACGGCGGCGCTGCATGCCATGCCAGATTGCCAAACGTGAGGGCCCTGAGCCTGGAGGGGAGGGGGAGGCTGGAACTGGTGACTGGTGATATAGCCTGCACGCGGCCGATCGGCCCGCGCCGCGCCGGCGACCTACGCGTGCCCCGCCTTCCAACTGTCCCGCGCCGGTGACACCTGGCGTCAAACCACTTTGTCGTTCTGCGATGAGCCTTGTTAATTTCCTTTTGTTTTATCTATTTTCCATGCCTTTGGTCAATTTGGTTCGTAGTCTTGCATCGTCAAAGCCAGCGCGAGTTGTCAATGGGCTGTTTGTCTTGGCCTGGGCCGGCCGGTATGGAATTTGTGAATGCTTGCTTTTGCTTAGCATCCAAGAGTAGTATTTATTAGAGAGCGCTTTTACCTACTTTTCCCATTAATGTGCATCCTATTTCCTGGCTAGGAGATTGTATCTTTTTCCCCATTAATGTGCATCCTATCTCTTTTGGGTAGGAGATTGTATCCGTCAGTTGGAAGGCTTGATCGTCTCTGACTCAGAAAGTGATGCTTTCCAGTGGCGGAGCTAGACGAAACTCGTTGGGGGCGAAAAAGACACCAAATGCTTAAAAATAAATCTGATCTAATCCCTCCTAATTTTTCTTCTTTCACAACTTGATCCTAAGTATACGTAGCTCCGCCTCTGGTGCTTGCTACTTCTTCAGCCTAGATGCATGTCTGGGTGCTCATATTTAGTATGCATTGAACTAGACGCAAGGATCACCAGCTTCACTCTTTATTTCATTTGGAAATGTATCCTAGTCATTTCACATCCATCATCCTTGGAAGAGGAGTGATTGTTTGGTCTTCCTATTTATTTTTTGCAAAAAATGAAAACAACAGGGAAGTCGGTGTGTAGACTGGGGATGGTTTTTGTTGATGACGTCACAATTGATTACATCATAGGGCTTCAGTTTCCATCTTGAAGGCTCTACAAATGCCACATCAAAGTGGACTAAAAGAAAGAAACCAGTCCTAGCTTGGTGTTAACTTGTGTCGTAAGCCCCACAAAATTCCACTTGATTACTTGTTGGGAAAGGGACCTGTGACATCCTCAGCATAGTAACTGATTTCAAGCATTAATAATGATACTACTTTGGAACTTTGGGTTTTGTTTGACTCCATCGACTTGCTATGCATATGAGTGACCAAATGCTTTGTATGATCAGCTTGGTGCATTCAACTTTTATAACACTGAATTTCTTCTGTATAGCTCATACAAATGTCTTCCCTTAACTGTGAGCAGGTTGGCAATGTTCGCAAAGATCTATTCCTCGCGTACAAGACTCTCGGTGTGGTCTTCGGTGGCCTCGTTACATCCCCACTCTATGTTTTTTCCACGATGCACATGTCATCCCCCACAGAAGCTGACTTTCTGGGAATATACAGCATAATGTTTTGGACTCTTACTTTAGTTGGTGTGGTCAAGTATGTAGGGATAGCTCTCAACGCTGATGATCACGGTGAAGGTAACTACCCCCTTGCAAGTTCTACCTTTCCTTTCCTTTGAGCGGTCATTGCTGCATTTCTAGATGATTTTTCAAAATTGCAACGGTGTGTGCAACGGTAGTTGATGATTTGATTTGAAAACAGACAATCATCAGTAAAAAATAATTGTTAATCAAATATTTGC
Organism: Hordeum pubiflorum; assembly: GCA_000582825.1. Classification (NCBI taxonomy): domain Eukaryota; kingdom Viridiplantae; phylum Streptophyta; class Magnoliopsida; order Poales; family Poaceae; genus Hordeum; species Hordeum pubiflorum. Next base: position 209 of record CBMN010751042.1, on the reverse strand, counting down.
TTGCTTGTGGCGTTGCATATTTTTTGTTGATCAATTTATTTTCTAGTATGTCTAGTGTTTTCTTGAAAAAATGTATGAACCATGCAAATTAGATACTATGATATTTCAATGTATGTTTAGCCTGGAAACTGTCAATGGATCGTAAGCCTGATACAGGTGCAACTTTGTAATTAATTAATGTCTCAAAATAAAATTTTCTTGTTCTGGGT
>CBMN010751040.1:0-10950 GCA_000582825.1 Hordeum pubiflorum | reverse complement strand
GGAGCAGGTCGCGGGCTTGGGCGCCAGAAGTAGTTTGCGGGCATGGGCGCGGCGGTGGGGAGCTCAGAGCGCAGCAGGCGGAGCAGGTCGCGGGCTTGGACGCCAGAAGTAGTTTGCGGGCATGGGCACGGCGGTGGGGAGCTCAGAGCGCAGCAGGCGGAGCAGGTCGCGGCCGCGGGCAGCGACGGAGCGCGGCCACGGGCAGCTGGCAACGGGCGGAGCGCGGCAGCGGGCAGCTGGCGGAGCAGGTCGTCGCGGGCGGCGGACGGAGCGCCGCGGCTGACATGGGAACGAGAGGTCGTCGGGGCTGTATATGGGTCACTGATTTGTGGGTCAAGGACGGACACGAGCGGACGAAGAGAGCGACCAGAGTGTCTGCTTCTGTCCGTTTCAGACCCATTGATGACGGAAATTTGCTCCGGGTTTGGGGTCGGACCGGACAAAAACGGACACTGACGAGCCATTTTGTCCGTTTGGGTATTCCCGTTGGATCGTGTTTTGACTCAAACGGGATGCGAACGATTTGGGGTCGTGGAGTTGCCCTAACATGTTCACATTTCAAGAGCTTCGAACAATCGAGAGGCCGTGAGCATATCCAAGCCAACCGCGCAGTATTTACATCTCCAACACTGGTCAATGCACCGGACCCACCAGAGCTCGCCCGCTTCCCCATGATCGCGCGCCCCTCTCCCTCTCTCTCTCTTCCTCCTGCTGCTGTACTGGTGGCTGCTCCGTCACGTCCCGTCGCCGCTGCCATTTGTTGCTGCTTCGCCCTTCCCCAGACGAGCGCTTGCACTCGAGTACTGACCTGACCGCGCCGCAGAGGACCCAGAGCCTTCTCCTCCGCCCTCCCCTTCCACACTCATCTCTCCAAGAACCGTCCTGTTCCCCCTCTACATGGTCGCCTCCGCCCGGCCGGAACACGCCCGTGCAGTCGCAATCTACGCTCCTCCCTTTTGCTCCGCCGCCGGTGACCATTGATTGCCCCCGTCGCGAGGTTGGTTGCGGCGCCTCCTCCCATTCCATCGGTATGTCCGAGGAGGATATGCCCTGCAGTTTCCGTCGATTCTTGCTCATGCGTATGGGGCGTCTCTGGTCGATCGGCGCAGGAAATAGGGTTAAGTAAGCATGGATCCACCGGCGCTTCGCGAGTTTGCTCCGTTCCGTCGCAGATTCTCTGATCCTTTTTCCGTTTCACCAGATCGAATCCGTCTTTTGTGCTCTTAAACACGATTTTTTTTTCTTCGATAAGCAGCACTAGACAATTTATTTTTCGTCGCATATTTATGGGTAGTACTCCGTATCAGTTTGGCACTGCTCGAGAAAAGTAGAATAAACGAATCTGCATGGATATGGAGATACCCCATAGAAGAGTGCGGAATTTATTCACCGTAGATCGTGCTTTGAGATTCGCATGTCTTGTGTCGCTACATTTGTACTCTCTTTGATGAGCTAATTCAGTATTTGTTTGTGCAAATCAATTTGTATGTATGCTCAGCGTTGGCAAATAATTAGTGATTAAGCGATAGTCGAATCTAGACCTCGTTGATCTTTGTTTTGTCCCGTCGCAGATTCTCTCCCCTTATTTCTGCTTCAGCAAAAAAATAGTAAACGTTGTATTTTGTCACATATTTATTACTAGTATCAGTTTGGCACTAGTACATGAATCTCGCATTTTCTCGAGAAAAAGAGAGTAAATGAATCTGTATGCTTATGGAGATATTTATGACAGAGTGTGGAATTTATTCACCATAGATCATGCTTTGAGAGTCGCATGTTTTATGTCGCTATATTATGCACCATTGTACTCTCTCCGATGAACTAATTCATATTTGGTTAGTGGAAATCCATTTATATGTATATTCGGCGTTTGAAAATAGTTAACGATCAAGTGATAGTCGAATCTACATCTTGTTGCTCTTTGTTTTAGACATTTTGATGCTGTAGAATTGACTGCATTAAGGTGTGAAATGAAATGTGCTACAACGAAGATGGCGAGAACGTGTGAATCTCAAAGCATGAACCGATGTTGGATTGAGGGGTTGTACATGGCCCACCGGGGACAGCCATGTACTATCCATTTAGAATATTGTTGATCGAAAATTCAGATTCTTTTTCGATATGAAGCAAACCATTACAAAATTCTGCTTAGCAGGCAGTTGAATTTCACATCATGAGGTGCTAAGCTACATGGCTGAAGATGCGCTCAAGGGAGGACCTAAAGGTCGCCGTAGTCATCCCATCAGTGAAACTCGTAAGCAAATAGCATGGCAATTATCCATTAAACATTGCTATGATCATATATCTACAAGAAACTTTACATAAAAAGTATATCTATATATAACTGAATATCTCCTTTGCTTGCAGCATTTGAGGCATTTTATGATGGCTCATGGCATGGAGTTAATTGTATAAGGGTCAGGGATGGCGGTCTGTTAGTTAAATTTATCTACTCTGGTTCCACAGTCGAGCATAATGTGGGTGGGGAACATCTGCGCCTACACTCCAGAAGAGCTACGTACGTCGACTGCTCGCATGTTCTCAAGCCGGGTGTTGATATCTGTGTACAATCGTCTCATCCACTGCAAGGAAGTACGACTGGGGAATTGAAATCTTCGGTATGTCAACCTACTATTTATGATTTATCGCAAAAGGTTTACATACCCATTCTGTTTTATCTTCAAAAAGTACATAGTAATGGATTTTTAGGAACAAAAGGAAAAACATAATGCGCTGAATATGAAGAGTCGGATGCGAAAGCTATACCATCGTTCCACACGTCATTTAATAGCAGACTTTTTTTCTCAAATACAGACCCAAATGCGTGCCTCTTGTATTAGAAGAAACTTTAAGATGACAAAAAACCTACTACAAAAGAAGGAACTAAGAGGCTAAACTACCAATAAACTGTTAAGGGAAAACTGCATCATCTCTTGATTACTTTATTCGCTTATACATGCAGATGTTACTGTGTCATGATGCAAGGCTTATCACAATCAAGAGAAATCATATTGAAGATCAGTGTCTCTGCTTGTTTGTTATTATGCTCTACAAGAATCAATATCCTGGCAATACAGAAAATGGAGACGTGATATCTGATAGAAGAGAACAGGTGGTGACCCTAAACAATATCTTGCTCTTGCAAAAGCTCCAACCTAAGGAGATCCATGAGGGAAGTGTAGAATGGAGTTGCGCGGAGGACTGCCTCTCTCACAATAGAAGCAAGCTGTTAAGTGCTAGATTCTCCCAAGAAATTGCACATCTCATAGTTTTGTCTATCCTGAAGGGAATGGAGTTCAGCATCAAGTTGGTAGAAGGAAACATCAGCTATAGAATCATCAAAGGAGGCCGAGCGCGTTGCAATCTTGATTCCACGAGCACACCTCCAGGTTTTGGCAACAACATGGAGATAGTTTCATTCCAACTGCATGGTGAGGCTTTATGTCCAATTATTGGAAATATCCCTGTCACTCATGCAAAGAAGCGCAATCTCACAGAAGACGTGGGATTCACTATGAAGACTGAATTGGATGGTCAATTCGAAGACGGGAGATTTACAGTCAAGACTGAGTTGGATGATCTATTGGATGTTTTCTCGTATGAACAAGTGGATTTGAGGCGCTCAAAGCGTCGGAAAACTCAAGCAGAGCGCTTTACTAGCTATGATACGCCTAATTTCGGTCGTGACAGGTGGAAGAGCCGTGATGCGTCTTCCACCAAGCATGGCAATTCACAAAGAGCTTCACGTCGACATTCCCCAGTTGAAGTAGAATCAACCTATGCAGAGGTCCCAGTGAATATCACACGGAAACAAACAAGTGCAACCGCTTTCGTGGTCAAGGAAAACCCAAACTCCGCAGAAGGGAAGCATAAGAGCACAGCAAGGATAACTCCTGTTAAGGAAAAGCCCAGCTCTGTGGAAGTGGAGGGGAGCAAAGTTGAAGAAAGATCTCCGGATCCTCATGTTCCACGGACACCTGCAAAGAGTAGGGAGAAGAATCTTCGCTCCCCTTCATCTCTTCGGCGGAAGTCATTTGCTTCATCACGCAGCCTAAATGGCAATTCTGAGCCAGCATTTGGTCGGAAAAGGAAGGAACGCATCAGCGAAAGAGAATACAAGAAAATGGTAAACCAATGCATAGGAAACATCCAGACTGAAATGGACAGGGACTTTGAGTTTAATCTAGGTGTTCCGATGATGAATTACGATCAGGGTTTTTATGGAGAAGTGAATTTTACATGGCCAGATTCTGCTGATAGTGACAGTCAAGAAGAGAAAGATGGTCTTGAGGAATTTTGGAAAGAAATGGACCACTCATTGACCACACTAGCGCTTGAGAAAAATCAGGTACGCCATACGCTTTGTATTTCTTTTATAATTGTTCAAGTTTCTCGTGAAATGATTTAGAACTTCTCGAGAAAATGGAAGGACCTTGAATTTGGAAATATACAAGCAGCTGTGTCCCTTTTGTGGCTATGCATATCTTTGTTCTTCTTATCTTATTTAAGATACTGAGATAGTGCTCATTCCGAATTCCTGATATACTCAAGCCTGAGTCTGTTTGTACTTCTGAATAAGCTATCTATGAAAGCTTAGTAATTATGAGATATTTTTGGTATAATTTTAATGTTAACCAAAATCTTCATTTTGACGAAAAAGGGTTTCCACCCGTTTTATATATAAAGCAACCGTCACCGAACAAGCCAAAACCAGCCGATACACACACACACACACACACACACACTAGCACACACACACTAGCACACACACACTAGGCCGGATACAAGGACACTGAAAACAGCAACACCACCACAACAAACTCCTAGCAAACATAAGATGAAACACTAAGCACTACTACGAAGTCGTCGGGGCCCTCAACCGTGGGAGAGCCACCGCGAAGAGGAGAAGTCGTGTATCACGAACAATGGGCTCCAAGGCGACGCCTTTAGCAAGGGAACGGCACCGTAGCATCGCCACCGCCCAACCCAAGGATTAGGGTTTTCCCCCGGAGCACCACGGCGATAGATAAGACGCTGCGGCGGTGCCTTCAAGAAGGGGACGACGCCAGAACGCTGCCACCACCGGCCTGGCAAGACAGAGCGGGTTTTCACCCCGGCTAACACTCACTGTCACCGGATTGGGTTACGGACAACCGCAACGCCACCATTGAACGCCACACCCTGGTCAACATTCTGCCCACACGCCCATGGTGACCGGACAGCGCCCGAGCCGCGTGCTCCGCTCATGAGCACCCCGGCTTCCACCAACCGGGTCGCCGCCACGGCTTCCGAGCCCCACCCTCATCCATGGATACACCAAACCGACGCAGTCCACTGGAACGGAGCAGAAGACCTCCCTTCAACCCCAAAGCTGACACCTTGGCAGGGTTGGTGTCCTCGGCGGCCAGATCTGGGCCACGGGAACACCGGCAGCCACCCGAAGCAGCCGCCAGATGCCACGGAGGGGGCACCCTGCCCCCTTCCCGAAGTCCCCTGCCACCTCCGGCAGGCCTCGCGCGCAGACACACCGCATCATGGAGCCACCCAGGCCTGACGAGCCCGTAAATGAAATCGTAGAAGAGGGAGGGAGCTCACCCCAAGTCAATCGCAGACGAACCGCCGCCGGAGCATGTCCCCGCCGTCGCCGCGGGAAGACCAGGCTGACCACGAGGTTGCAGCCACGCCGCTACAAGCCCCACCACGCCGAGCCCCGGATGGGCCTCCGCCGCCACCTGCGACGCCCGCCGCCACCAGGGACCAAATCCAGGAAGATCTGGCCGGAGGCGCGTCGGCCCGCCACTGCCCGATCTGGTCTTGCCGCGGCCGCCGCGCCGCAGACGCCCGCCCAGCCGCCGTCGCGACGCCACCAGGCATCCTCGCCGCCACCCTGGAGCCGCGCCGCTGGCCCCCGTCGTAGGCCAGCGCCCCCAGACGAGCGGCTGCCCCGCGCCGGCCGTGGATCCCGTGCGGAGGGGAGAAGGAGGCCCCGCCGCCGCCCTTGCCGGCTGCTGGGCGGCGGCGAGGGAGGAGGAGAGGGGAGGTGGGAGGCTAGGGTTCCCCCGGGCGCTCGCGGGACCGCCGCGGGAGGGAGGGAGGGAGGGAGAATTTAAGCATCGCTTACCCGAGCACCATAAGCCCACACTCCACCTTGCCTCTGCTACTAAATTGGCCAATCATGAAAGACGAACTGTGGGAACTCGCTAAAAGTCGTACATCTACTCCTACATCACAAGTCTTTTTGGTTGCAATATGATAAATTATTTTAAGTGCAATGTTCAACATGTTGTGACAAAAACATTTCGGTATGTTACGTCCAAGGTTGTCAGAATCGTGATTCTGAATCAGATCGGAGCTCTGATTGTGGGATCGCAAATCGTAGAATCTTCACTATCAGAATCGTAAAAGCATAGATTCTACTAACCAAAATCATAGAATCAGAGGGGTTAGTTTGGGTCGTAAAGTCGTAGAATCGCGAATAGAATTGCGATTCTGACAACCTTGGTTACGTCATTTGACTGATCATTGTTGCTGCTAGCAACTTATAGCATATAAAAAGGATGTATACAAAATATGGATCAAAGAAAATTTGTTAGCACTCCCTTGGAATCATAATACTGTGAATTACTTGATGTTCTTTATAAAAAAAAGTATGTCATGCTACTCATTTTTTCGGCACTTTGAGAATAAGAACAGATACAAATTTTCAGGAATCGCATTCAGAAGCAGTTCATGAAGCCACTGCTGGTTTAGGTAAAAGTGAAGAAAATCCATGTGATCATGACTGCATGCTGGATGAGGGGCTTGGACTGGTGTGCAGATTATGCAATGTTGTATGCGTGGAGATAAAGCATATCTTTCCGCAAATGGTAGGTCCAATTAAAGCAGTTTCAACTTCTTTTCACTGCTTTCACTTTTGACTCGTCATTGACAGGATGCATAATATATTCGTTCCATGCAGGCCAATGGTAATGGCTATAACAAGGACAGACCTGGATGCCGCAATTTTGATTATGATGATCTTGTACTTGACCCTTCTCTTCTTGCAATCTTGGGACCAGAGTTTTCAGAACTGAGGGGCTCTGGCAACCTGTGGAGTTTAATACCCGATCTTGAGCCTAAACTACTTCCTCACCAAAGGAATGCATTCAAATTCATTTGGAAAAACTTGGCGGGATCGCTGCAACTTGAGGAAATGGACAATTTAACAGCCAGTACTGGTGGCTGTGTGGTTGCACATACTCCTGGATCAGGGAAAACTCTGCTGCTGATCTCATTTCTTGTCAGTTACTTGAAAGTTCACCCAAGAAGCCGGCCATTGGTGCTTACTCCAAAATCTGCTATGCATACATGGATGAGAGAATTTGAGAAATGGGGCATTTCAGTTCCTCTGCATGTGCTTCAGCAGGCTGACAAAAGAGGCAAGCCAATGGGGCCTATTGATCCTAGGCTGCAGGCAATTTTAAGCAATTTTCGCCGACCGAGCTGGAAAAATATTTGCCTTGTGGATCGGCTGGACAAGTTATGCAAGTGGCATGAGCGTCCAAGTGTTCTTCTCATGACATACTCATCTTTCTTGCGGCTGGCGAATGAAGACTCAAGAATGCCGCAGCGAGCATTCATGGCGCAAGTCCTGATCAACAACCCTGGGCTGTTGATCCTTGACGAGGGACACAACCCGAGGAGCAACAAATCCAAGTTGAGGAGGGTGCTGATGAAGGTGAAAACAGAGTTTAGAATCCTCATGTCTGGTACAGTCTTCCAGAATAATTTTGAAGAGTATTTCAACACCCTATGTTTGGCCAGACCTCCGTTTGTTGATGATGTTATGACTGCGCTTGTCCCGGAAAGGAAGAAGGAAACGAGCGGCAGGAGAGCTAAACATAGAGAAGCAGTGGCAAGGCGAATCTTCGTGGACAGAGTTGGGCAAATGATCGAGTCTAGCGACAACTGGGACCGGGCAGGTGGTATCAGTTTGTTAAACAAGCTTACATGTGGGTTCATCGATTCATTCGAAGGGTCAAAGCTAAGCAGCCTTCCAGGGATACATGTATATACAATTTTCATGAAACCCACTGAAATTCAGGAGAATATACTTTCAAAAATATCGATGGCAACATCATGCAGTGGCCGTTACCTTCTCGAGGTTGAGCTGCTCATCACTATTGCGTCTATCCATCCATGGCTTATAAAAACAACCAAATCTTCTAGCACTTACTTCACTCCAGCAGAAGGACATAAAGTTGACAAGTACAAGAGGGACTTTGCTGTCGGTTGCAAGGCGAAGTTTGTCATCGATCTGCTGCACAAGTCGTCGTACAGGGGGGAGAGGGTGCTGATATTCTGCCACAACGTGTCCCCTATAAGCTTTCTTGTCGAGTTGATCGAGAATGTGTTTGGATGGCGCCTTGGGGAGGAAATCCTGGTGCTCCAAGGCGATCAAGAGCTGCCCGTCCGCTCTGACGTCATTGACAAATTCAACACCGACAGTCAAGGGAAAAGGAAGGTGCTTATCGCTTCGACAACGGCCTGCGCCGAGGGCATCAGCTTGACAGGCGCATCGAGGTTGGTCATGCTGGATTCAGAGTGGAACCACTCCAAGACCAGGCAGGCGATCGCGCGGGCGTTCAGGCCCGGACAGGAGAGGACCGTGTATGTCTACCTTCTGGTGGCATCTGGTACATGGGAGGAGGATAAGTACAAGAGTAACAGGAGGAAGGCTTGGATGGCGAAGATGGTCTTCCACGGGCGCTATTTCGATGATCCGCTACGAAATGCCGTGACTGCTATTGATGATGGTCTTCTCAAGGAGCTTGCTGATGAAGATAAGACCAAAACCTTCCATATGATAGTTAAGCAGGACTGACCGACCAGAAGGATGCTCTATCTCTCATGTCCCTCTCTCATGTCCTACATGGCTATTTTGTTAGTCTGATTTGTAGACCTGCGCCGTAGCGTTTATGTGAGACCTCTTGTATATATAGCATATGTGGACATGCTCTAATCTAATGTGAACTTCTCTGGTATTTTGTAATGCTCTTTTGTTGATTCTAGCACAGATGGTTCTCTGCACTAGATGGCCCAGTTATAGATATCTGGGACAAAACTGAGGCTCAACAGCAACACTTTATTCTCTTCGGCACATGAGGCTGTGACCTTCATACTCGTCGACTCATCTCCCTTTTGTTTGTTGCAACTGGAAAACATTATCAGTTTCTGTCTTTCAAGAATCTCACCATTTGGGTCATTCCAAAATTCTTCCAAAGATAAGATATTTCGCAGATAGGACCCAACTGAATTATTGCTTATGGGCCTTTGCTTGTCAAGTTGCTGGCGTCTCCATCGTAGTACTATCCTTCACCCTGTCAAACCAAATTAACTCATGTCCCAACCTCAAGTCCCATCTTCTGTGCCTTTTAGTTAGAAGTACCATTGGATCATTAACCGATGCTCCGATGGTGATACGACCACCCTCCCTTTCCATCAACAAGAAAACAATGCAACCACCATTTCTGTGTCAGCTACTATTATTCAGTCATCTCGGAACAAAATTAACTCGCACTTGCCCTGGATAGTGTGAGAGAAAAAAAAAACATATGGGATAGGTAAAAGAACAAATTCTGAAGAATCACAAGGACCAGATGATGGCTTTGATGCAGGAAACAATGCACTGTGATGTTCAGGCTGGCATGGCTGCTGGTAGCAGTTGCTTTAGATGGGAGCCTGCCTCCCCCACTTGCTCATCAGATCTCCTTATCATGTCCACCTGCCTTAGCCAAGGCCCAACACAAGTGGACATGCCAAGCTCTTTGATAATTATGCTTTACCATATCTTTCCTGCTTCAGAAATATGCAGAGAAAAAAGGGGCTCGGAATCGTTTCGGTTCCGTGTATGCCAGTTTATTTCCAGATCTGCGAAAGGGTGTCGGAAAGATCGGTTTAGTTTAGAAGCAATGCCGAAAGGACCCCCTTTTTTCGTAAGATTCCGACGAATTTGCCTGTTTAGCATATCGATCGATCAGCATGTGGAATTTTGTGCTCTGATTATTCCGAGAGAGGAATGGTACCATCTCCAAAATGCATTTGCTTTCCATTGATTTGAACACTTGTTATGTGCTGTGATCTCAGTGCGGCTCCACCATTTTCCCCTTCAAATTTCTATTCTTCTACTTACAAACTGCTAAATCTGTAAACAAACAGTGACCTAAAATGTCCTACATTTGTTTACAGAGGGAGTAGCATACAAGTGGACATGCCAGTTTGATAATTGGTACTTCACCATAATATTTCCTGCTTCAAAGATATGCAGAGAAAAGGTGGCTCGGAATCGTTTCGGTTTCGTGAATTGCTAGTTTATTTCCAGATGCGTGACATGGTGTCGTAAAGATCGGTTTAGTTTAGAAGGACGTCATGCGGAAATTTTCTTGTTTAGGATAACGAGCGATCAGCCTGTGGAATTTTGGGTTCTGTTTATTCTAAGAGAGGAATGATGGCATCTCAAAAATACATCTGCTCTTCATTGCTTTCAACACTAGTTATGTGCTGTGTTCCCAGTGCTGCTCCACCATTCTTTCCTTCAAATTTCTGTTCTTTTACTACAGTCCATATACATTGTTTAAAGAAAGGGAATTTCTCCGATTTCATTAACGAAACCATACAGAGGCTTAGAATTCATTTACTATACATACCATACAGAACGATTTAATATATTATCTTGGGAAATGGTGCACATCTGAGTGTGTGGCTGGCTGCGAATGGCGCATTGTTAATTCTCCCTGAACACAATCCAATTCGTGCTAACCCTATCACGCCTAGCCCAGATCGGGTTATGGAAAACTGCATGACACCCAATACGGAGTGTAGCTATCTCATATATATAAGGGGTATACAGAGTATATGGGTATATACGGAAGCTTATACAAATACATAGTCTAACACCCTTCCTCAATCTTA
>CBMN010751037.1:0-10875 GCA_000582825.1 Hordeum pubiflorum | reverse complement strand
GCCTACCCCAACTTGTTTGGGACTAAAGGCTTTGTTGTTGTTGTATATACTCCATTAAACATTCATCAAATAAAACTATGCAGAGGCATCAAGGAAAGCACAATCTTGCCAGAAGTCCTGTCAAACCAGTAAGACGTGACTGGACCAGTTGCAACTTCTTCAGATTTATAGTCACCAAGAGTGAACCTTGTTCTATGCTCTCATTGAGATTTTGGAAAAGGCGTTCAACCCTGTACATGTATCAGGACAAAGCAGCAGAGAAAAGTGAAGAGATAATTTAGGAAAACCATCTGATGATCGTTAGTAAGGTACTTCATCTTTCAGTAAGAAATCATACCAAAGCTTCCCTTCACCATCAACTATAGAGTTCAGAATTCTTTCTGCGCTATAGTAGCATTCCTTGACCGCATAGGCCATGTATTCATCTTTTGATATTCTGTGCCATAATTCATACTGGGAGTCTTTGCAGTCAGATGCATAGTCATTCGCCAACATGATCTACAAATAAAGCAACAGAGTCATGACACCCCAATTCACTGATAAAGATCAATTCTTGCAACAAAAATTGGATATAGTTATTTTCAATTAGGATACCTTGCTTGTAAGAAGAAACAATGGCCATTGTACAAGTCTTAAATTCCCACAGTTACTTGGCATCATAAGTAGATCCATTTCCCTGAAAGGAAATTCATTCATGATATTGAAGCAAATGGTTTAAATAGAATGGTAAACATATATTGTGTTCCATGTACCTGTTACTAATGTAGTCCTCTTCACGCAAGCTCTTGATAATCTCATTCCAAAACGGGGAGAATATTGAGGCATACATCTTAGTAGCTTCTGAGTCCTAGTGTTGAGCATGATCAAAGGTCAGTACTTTCAGATATTGCTTGTCGGGATTTTGAAAAACGAAACTGGAATCAGCTAGCTTGGTTTTTGAAGACAAATAAAAAGAAGCCCTTAAAAAAAATATGTTCAGCCAACATCACGTCATCAGAGTTTATGATATAAGCCAGATAGAGAGGTAATATAACAAGGATGAAATAAGAAGAATACAAAAAAGCCAGCTTAACAAGTTAAAAGTGGACTTAGTAGTTTGCGAAACAGCAAGCTTAAATTGAGTGACATGCTTGGCTTAATTGAGTTGAACAGAACTTCTTCGCATAAAATCAATCGCAAACACTTAGTTTAAGAAACTAAATGTGCGTGCGTGCACGCGCGCGCGCGTGTGTGTGTGCCCAGGGGTGGAGCGGATCTTGAGATCTTGAGATGTACTGTGGCACAATCATCTAAAGGAAGTTACAGAAACAGTATGTGTAAACAGGCGTTTGTTTACCTGAGCAACTGGCCTGCTAGATATCCTGCGACATCAAATGAAAACATTATGAAAATTGAAAAATAAATCAAATTAAACTAGATGGCAGATCTACACAGATGTGCCAAGACCTCTTAATCCGTTCTTAGTCATAGCTGCTCAAAATGACACAATTTTAAAGAGTAGGATTAAGGACCTTTGTGGGGAAAGGGTTTTTGCAAAAGCTTCTGGAAAGCTCTCAAAACGTTTATGAAGCATTTCAATTGAGCGAATCTGCATTAAGTTGGTACATGTAAGAGTGATATCCAGTTTACAGATCACAACAAACGCATATGTTGTTGATAGTACCTCCCCAAGGCGATCTCTAGCACCCATAACGCCACCAACAAGAGCAGATAAAAGAGTGTACCAAATGTGTATGTCCATCAGGTATATCTGGACATAAAAATATAGTGAGGCAGTGCATCATTTCTAAAGTTCACTTCTTTTATCTTCCAAGAATTTGAAGGTCAACACAGGGAACTTACAGCTACGACTGGTGCCCATAGACTGAGAATGGAAAAAGCATTACTATTTCCTATAAAGGCGTCATCAGCATGGTAGTGTCATTGTTAGTGTACTTGAGTAAATAAGAAGATAATTGTTTTCTCCTTGATAAAGATGTTGAGCAAATTAATGCCTCAAATAAGATGTGGAGTAAATGAAACAACGATAATACATAAATTTACTAACCCTTTGATACAAAACTGTGCCAAGAATACTGCAGATCATGGAGTTGCACGATTATATTGGTTGGCACAACTAAAGGGCGAATCTGCAAAAGGTAATGACATGATGAACATGAGTAACTTTTGAAGTTTTGGTCACACAGAAAATCCAAGCAAGCATCTGAGTTATGAAAGACATAGTTATACCCACCTGGAGGTAATAAGCAAAAGTAAACTTGCATGCAAATATGACCAACCAAAAAATGACGTATCTGCATCAGAAAATTTGTCACAGGTAAATAACACACCACGACCATACAAGCACTCAAGTAGTGAAGACTGACGACCAGTTAGAATGCTGGTGAATTAATAACTAAACATGACCAACTGGCAACTAGTAAAGAAACTAGAGAAATGTCTCAGACTGATGCTAACTCCTAATGTCAGGTAGTGATTATGTCATCACATATGTTTGTCTTTTGCTATTTCTTAATAACTGGCTCCCTGTACATTATATTAAGTGCATACACATATCTGACAGTAAAATACCGCAAGTAGCACTATAGATATCATAACTAAAGTTCGGCGGGAAACGTGATTGGCCTGAGCAGAAGAATAGGTAGCCTGTCTCGCAAATAACATCCCACAAAATTTTACATTTGATACACAACTGGACATTAGTATCTTGGTGATATGTCAATAAAGAAGTATTAAAAACTAAGGGTGCCTCAGATTACAACGTTCAAAACTCCTGAAAATGAGAAGAAAAGAACCTGGCATAGTTGCCTATACTCTCGTAGAGTCCCCGTCCAATATAGTATCGTTCCTAGGTATGAAAAAGAGAGAAGATGAATACGTAATTTCATAATGAAGATATGTTCCCAAAACACGACGTAGAGTGAAGACATGCATACTTGGTATATCCACTTGAAAAACTGAAAAAACTGTGACCGGTCAGAGTAATTGGACAGCCTGTGGCAAGCTGGTATCTTGGCCAATGATGCGACCACGAGCCTAACCGCAGCATAACCGCCCAGAACAAGAACATAAATCCGGAAATAAGTTGAATCATTGTTTCTTGCATTTTTCTCATCCAAGACTTTCCTGTTCAATATTCAACATTCGAAGTGCTCAAAGTGAATAGGTAACTTAGTGCACATTGAGAGAGGGTAAAATCTAAGAACAACGTATAATCAAATACTCACACATAAAGATAGGTCACAAATGTTGAAACTGCAGCTAACCAAAGGAATCGGATTACTAATCGTGAGATGGCAAAACCTCTGGCTGTTTTATATGCACCGAACATGAGTAGCACATCCAAGCAGCCTACAAAAGATAAGAGGCACATGCAAATGGAGAATGTTAAAAGATCCTGGTCCAGGTAACACTTTCTTAAAATGGATAAATAACAACACCTGCAAAACCATTATAGGGAAAGTGAGATCATGAAGAACAAATTAGGGAACGTACACTCAATGAAGTTCAGTATGAAAAAGGCTGGCCCGGCGCTAAGTACTCCTTTAATAGTACTAATGTTTATCTTCCCATGGTGAAAGGCTATAATAGTTAAGCACTGCAGCACCATTCAGAGAAGAGAGAAGGCATCTTTAGCACAATAAATTATTGATATATTTATTCACATAAATTAAAATAGTATCAAACAGCTGACCTGAAACATTAATATGAGGAAAATCCACAACCGGTGAAAACTGCGGTAGAGGTGCAGAAAAGTTCGATGCTCAACAAAGTTGGTCTTTCCCGTCTGCAATGAAAAAAATTAATCAGAAGGCGCATAGGTAAAAAAACAATAATTATGTGAATCAGGTACGCATGAATATTTCATAAAAAGTGGATTTGTTTCATTTAAGTCAAAGAACACCCCTTAGCCCCCTTAATCACTAGTACTGCCAAATATTTCATATCAAATAAAAAGGTGGTGATGAAGGGCCAATGTTTGCTTAAAAGATTCCACGCTTTTGTAATGTGTTTTACAACATTTAATGGTTCAAAGATAATGGTAATCCTGCATAAGAAATGTAACAATATGTCTCTGTTTTCATTCCTCTTTGCAGATACTCTAAAACACCCATAAAATGGACAATCACAAATTCAAAATAGTATCCACAGGTAGCTGGCTTTAGTATTCAATGTAATTATTATTTTCTTACAATCTATTGCCAAGTTCTTAAATATTGCTCTTAATAGTAAGAACTGTATTGCATAGTCAAAAATCGAGTGTGAACCAAGTTGTTTACACTGTGTGAACTGAAATGAGACCAAGGTCTGCAACCAACATTGAAATAATGCAACAAGAAATGCTGACTAGAAACTAAGAATGATAGGACGGTAAACCTCCTGTAACTTAAAGGAGATTGGAGGTAGTTAAATAATGTGGAAGACTCCCAAAATCCTACGAATACGAAGATGGATGGACAGTGCAACTTAGAATAGGGAGCCTGTACAAATGGGTAATAATGAGGAAGAAGACTTTTGATGAGAACTATTCTCCTTGCTTGATGTCAGAAGTTACAACAGTTGTAGCCTTTCATAAGCAGGCTCTCCTTGTTCCCTAGAAGTCCAAACTCTTATGTGTAAAGCCCAATAAAAACAAACCAAGTCCTACTTCGCTGATTTGAACTCAAACTCTCGAGGATAACTTCCTAATCAAACAAACAGATCAAAACTGAAACAAACTAATAGACAACAAGCAATCCAATTTGCTACCGCTTTTTTTCTATGTAATTTGCTACCGCTTTGTGCCATCACTGGAGCCCCTGCCCATGACATACACAGAGGAAACAACAGATAAGGGCTAGGTAACAGAAAAGGAGAAACTCAAACAATTTTATTCTACGGACTAGGTTTCTCAACAGTGTTTAGCTGTTTGCACCACACGTACCATCAAACTACTACTGTCTTTGAAAAATATATTCATGATCAACTTACACGCTTCCTCTTAGCAGGTTTACGCAAAAATTTGGAATTCTCGGCAGGTGGCCAACTCAGCTCAAAGCATGAGCGCGACCTACACATATGAAACAAAACAGAGTAAGAGACAGTAAGCGAAGGGTGTAAGGGAAATAGCACAAAGGCAATGGTTTAGAGAATGGACCAGAAATATTCATTGAAATCATCATAATTTCGCCATGCAGAATGTGCTGCTTTCCCATCATTGTTACTGCTAGCCTCCTGTGGAAGATATAAAATGCATTAAACCTAAATACAGCAGAAAGGATAAGAAGACAGCAAGTCAATTCCTATGTAAATAGCTAATCTTACACTGGAAAAAGAACTTATGATTCTAAGTAAAAATAACTCAAAACAACGAAACCACATGGCTCACAAGAACCATCTAATTTCACATATAGACAACTAAGAGATTGAGCGAGCAATTTCGAGTTTTCAACAAAATCAAGGAAGTGAGTAATGCTAAAATATTGATGCACCAAACTGTAGTGGCAGAATATAGGACTTTATTTTGAATTCAAGAAAGATCCATAACAATTCAAAGAAAGCCAGATCCACAAGTAGGAAAGCAATAACGTTTCTAATCTAACTGATGTAACAGTTAGCAAAAACTGTAAACCAAGCTAGAACTTCCATGATGAACCTACCGCAGACATCGTTAGATATATAGGAGTAATTATTTTCTCCAGATATGAGGTCGAACCATCAGTGGTGACACAGCTCTTTGCAGGTTCAGCTTCAGATGAATCAAGAATCCCATCAAGTTCCTTTGCCATCTGAAGACATGCCAAAAAGGATCAGTAACACATTGTACAAAAGACAGAGGAACTATTCCCCTAGTACGAACCTATTCAAACACGACAAGGAACCAATCTTAAGTTTGCCATCAATCAGAATTTGATTTCTCAGGGACATAGTATTTTGTTCCATTGGATCATCAAATACAGGGTCTTCTTTTCTAGTACAAAGTTAAGATCTACAAAAAAACTACTTCGCGATCTTTTTTGGCATAAAGCAAACTGCTGTGAGTGTCATAGCATAACAATTGTTTTCATGGCACATTTTCTTGAAACAAGTCAGTGCAACAAAAAGGTAGATACACCATCAGGGACAGATGCACAGATAATTTTGTTTACTACTACTCCCTCCTTTCATCTATACAATGACACCTCATAATTTGGGTCTAACTTTGACCGCACAGAATGTATGACATTGGATCTGTTTGTGAAAGAATTTTCCAATGCTGTATTTATTGTGGCATATAACATATTTTGTTGGTCAAATTGGTGGTCAAAGTTCGACCCAATTTACGAGGTTGCCTAAACAGAGTACCTTGCCAAGAAGCTAAGATAACTAGCTGTCAAATGGCTGCTGCAATTAACGGATTTTGGCCATTGCCACAAAATGACTAGACCATCCACAAAACGAAAGAGCCTATCCTCGACTGATTTGGCGACTTCTAGTGTTTCACATGGCATCCCTTGGAAACAACATTAAGGACAAGAAAAGACTCACGTTGTGGAAAATGTAGCATAGGCATTCTGGAAGAAAGCGAACATTTGCAGCTTCGCCCCAAATTAGAAAGTAGAGAGCAACCAATATGATTTTTCTGTTCTTGTTTACTGCTTCGAGGCTACCAAAAAAGTAAGAGATATAACAGGTAAGCGTCCATGAGTTAGCATGCAAAAAAGAGAGCTGTTCAAAAGCGGTTAATATACCTGGTCCATGCAACACGCTTGCCCAAGAACCTACACCATTTTATGTAGTTGTCCAGAACTTTGCAGAAAACTTCTGTAACAGCCCTCTCATCGATTTTCTACAAGAGATGTGTCCATGTTTATTGTATAATGAGTTTAGCTAAAAAAATATTAATATGCACAGCTAAAACTTACTGACAAATGGCCACCAGAAAGAATAATAAAAGAGGTCACATATTTCATATTTGTCAGGTTACTCAATTTTATTGATAATAGATGGAACAACAGCAGCAGGCCTAGGAATTGCTAATAAACAGTTAGTTATACTTTTCATTCCTTAAAAGTTTCAGTTTATTAGACAAAACCTTCATTTCCTCAGGCAATCGTAGAAGACGACCAAGGTAAAATAGGCGAATAGGCTTCTAATTGTGCACAGATAGATTAGCATCCACACAAAAAATAATCAGATGTATATTTCATAAACAAATCTTACTATTGCATAAAGTATAAGTAGACAACAAGGTGAATGAAGTGAAATAGACCAGCATAGGCTATTTGGACAGTCAAGCTACGTGTGGCGACAATCTCAAGAGTGAGCTTGCCGTAAATACATTACTTTTGCATAAAGTATAAGTAGGCAACAAGCGAAAGTGCTCTTCCGCTCCCAGGTGCAAATGCGCCTGGATGAACAGTAATTTCCGAAAAATGGAAAAAAATATTCAAAAAAAATCCGACATTTTTTGTAGACAAACATTCTTAAGTGTTCTTCCTACATATAAATTTTCGTGAAGAGAACACATTCATAGAACTGTCGGTAAAAAAAACAAGCAGCCCAAAATGTTTCACATGTCCAGCAAAAAGGCGAAGGAAGTGAAATCGACCAGCATAGGTTATATGGACAGTCGAGCCAAGGGTTTTGAACCAAGGTGGCTGGAGGCTTGCACTCTTGCAAGACCGACAAAACAAGCTACGGTCAGTTCCTGTAATGTGTGGTTTAAAAACTTTACTGTGGCCTCATATGTTCTATCCTACATTGTGGACTATGTGAGTGCTCAAGACAACATATAATTAGTACAAATGAAGTATTATATCAGTACGAATAAGGATCTAACTGAACTCCACACCCAGATATCTAAATGTTTTTGTATTCAGAAGTATCCAGATAAGAAGAGAACTAACCGGTTCTGTCTCATTAGGCAACCTGAGACGGGACTGGGCATTGGCTAAGGTAAGTGCAACATTTTCACGCTGATTCCGAACATTATCATCCTGAAACATGAACAAAATTGAACTGCATTAGATACTCACGCAGGTAGAATAGATAATCGTAATGAAACCAAGGGTACTAGCAACCCCCACACATTATAAAGAAGAAGACGAGATACACTGGTTTATTCGTCCGCAAAACAAATGAACAAGAACTAATCCGCCCCACAGGGGTCAAACCCAAGTCGGCAAGGAGACACCACTGTGCTCCAACAACTGGGCTAGTGCCCAGTTCTACGATACAGAATAATAGCATGAATCATGAAGTAGATAAGAAACTAATGGAGCAGCAGCAAAAAAATAAAGAAACGATTTGCCATATTGTTGCTTGATAGATAACTAAGCCAAAGAACATAAGATCATCGAGCTAAGCACACTACAGAAATAGGACACTTAATGGAAGATCAAATATAATGTGATCAAACTAAGAATATGGCAGAGGAAGGTTACCTGGAAGCCAAATACGTACTGCAGAAGGTCAAAAATATCTTTCTGTCTCAGCTGTGGTGTATCATAAGGAAAGCGTGGCAGATCCTCACAGTTTTGAATCGCGGTTATTGCAGCCCTGACCTAATAGGGTTGTAAGACATAGTCAAGACAATTACGAAGACTAATATCTGGCAAGGTATGAGAAGATAATATTGAAACAATTATGGGAAACATGGATACCTCAGGAAAAAAACCAACAACATTTCCCACTGATGATGCATCAAGGGGTATAATATTGTAAGGCATAAGTTCACCTCTCAGGGCTGCATCAGATTTTTTTATTTTCTTTATCTGAAAAGGGTCGATGAGAATACCAGTTCAATAAAGCATAAATGTCAAGCAAAACACATCAGTGAAACAGGCTTTCAAAGAATAGATTAGTATATTGAGCAATTACCTCCTCTAAAATCTGTCTACTAAGCCTATCACTTGGTGCTTGTCCAACAAGAACTTCTAAAACATTAAGCAAAGCCCTCAAAGTAGCATAGATCTTTTTCATTTCCATAGCCCTAGCTCCCATCCTGGTCATAGCGTAAAAATGAAAACTCATGAGTAATGTCGTATTGTACATAAGATGAGTCGACATCATAGCGTCATCAAGTGCAACAGGGATATGACAATGTAGTTCTTCAGCAGACAATTATGCCCAGTGACCTTAAAGAAAGAAGGTCAACTTAGCAATCAGTGTATAACAAACACATCCAGACCAGAGATCAAAGATGCATGGCCAAACAATAGTAGGGCATGTAAATACAACAAATCCAACTCCGTCGTATCAATATCAACTAACTGACAGCTAAAAACATGCAGCACAGGAGCAGCAAAGCAATGAGCAAATGTAAAACTAAGCACGAGATTTAACATTGGTTAACCAAGATACACGAGCTTTACTTGCTGGTTGTTTTAACAAAATGTAAAACATCTGCATAACATATAACTGTCCAACTACAAACTATAGACAACAGAGTGTTTCACCGAGTGTCTCAAGGTGACACACCACCATGCAGGGTATGCTGGACAAAACTCAAGTCACAGAAAATGATGCAACCATGGTGTTTATGCAGCAAATAATGCCACAATTATAACCAAAGAGAAAGACATACTCGGTGCTAAAAGTTCCTGATTCTCTCATTATCTCCTGCTCTCGCTGCATGTCATCAACTCGACGACGCTTCTTGTACTCCAAATAGAAATTCCATAGCACCTCGATGTCATTCTGACGGTCAATTGAACCCCCGTCCTTCTTAGCAAGCTTTTGCTGCAGAATACCATGACACCGATAAGAAGTTAGACACCAAAGTGGAACCAATAACTGGAGGAAAGATTGAACAGCAATAGGGGTGATTAGTGGTGCAACACAGTGAGCACTAGCATACCTTGATCACAGATGCTAAACCGGTTTTGAACTGTAGAACACCTCTCCCATCGCTGCTTGGATCCAGATTTTGAGCCATGCTGTACGCTTGTTCACAAACTGTAGGGCGACAATAATTGAAGCTTAGAGAACACATTCACATATAAACTAATGCAAGGGTGCATAAGTACCCTGCCACACCCAAATTCTTCTCCGCGTGATCATTCAACAGGGTAAGGGCGTAGAAATGGGGGCTAACATGTTACATGTTCAACTCTGTCTTCTGGACCAAACCCCAGGTCAGTGGCAAGCATAGGATAGTGAGAGCACACAGAACCGTAAACCCCACCGCATGGACAATGAATTACCCAAAGACTTTTCACGCCCGCAGGCTGTGCGCGCGCATTTCAGCCAGACCAAGGGTTCGAGTTACATTCAGAGTAAAAAAAAGTTATCAGAGCTTTCTTCAAGTCACTAGGAAATCCTAGATGGAACATTTTCACGCCAATTCACCCTATACTATCAGATTAGAACCCTTTATAACCTCCCACGGGCCCATGATTGGCCAACGAATCGGACAATCTGAAGCCGCCAGTAGCACCTCAGCCATACAGCAAAATTCGCCCCCAATTCAGCCCAAGCAGGCATGGCAACGCTACGAGTTGTAAAACCCACTAGTGTTTAACAGGTCGAGGTGGGGCGGCAAGCATCCGAAGCCTAGAGCAGCAGCAGAGGAGCACAGGCGAAACCCTGAGCCCCGCCGCGTGGGCACAGAATTACCCAGAGCGGCATTTCCCCCACATCCGCGGGCCACACGCTACTCAGTAAACCCCGCAAGGAACCATGGGCGCGCTCGCGGTAACAAGCAGCAAGCGAAGCGGACTAGCGGAAGGGTAGGGGAGGGGAGGATGGGTTAGCTTACGGATCCGCGCGACGTTGGGGTCGTCGTCCTCGATGTCGTCGGCGGCCTGCAGGATCTGCTCGATGTTGGTGGTGCGGCCGAGCGAGGGCGGCACGGCGGAGGCGAGCCCGGCGTGCGCGGCGGCGGCGGAGCCCCCCGCCGCGCCGCCCGCCCGG
>CBMN010751035.1:0-10414 GCA_000582825.1 Hordeum pubiflorum | reverse complement strand
GCGCCGCCGTCCGTCAGGCCTCGCCGGACCTGGCCTCTGATACCATGTAGAATCGGGAGGGAAGAGAGGAGTACCTCCAGCTCGTGTGTATGTGTGTGGCGGCTCTAGCAGGGAACGGGATGGTTGGGAGCCTCTTTCTAGGCCAGTCCCACTACATGGGCCTGGGCCCTAAGAGATAACTTGATGGGCTGGGCCCATACCGGTTCAACACTTACATATCGGTTTGTTCGGTCTATTCGGTTTCTGGGCACTGAAAACCGAACAAAAATAAAACACCGAACAACCTTAAAATTTCCCACCGAACCAAAAATCGAACCACCAAATTAACCGACAAATCAGTTAATATGGTTCGGTTCGGTTTGGTTTTCGGTTTGCGGTTTTACCGTGCCCACCCCTAGTCGTTCTCGTTCACCTAAACTTTGCCCAGTGCAGAGTTTCCGACTGCTGTTACGTGCCACTCACTGTGATGTCATTGTCCTCTTGTTCTGTTTATTGTGTATAAGCCATAACCAACACACAAACACACTCAAGCCTGGAACATTATGAGAGAAAATCTGACTTGCATGGTAGTTCTGCATAATATTTTATTTTTAAAATTTCCTGTAATGTCACAACTTGTAAGTAATAGGAAATATTTCATCTTTTGCTATTGAAGACTTGAAGTATGCTAATATCCTTTCCTTTTCTGGCGTGTTAGCGAGCGAGCTCAATATAGGAATCCATGCAATTCTAAAAGCTGGAAACGCCCAGCAGTGGAAGAGGTTTGTTTGCAACTTCAAAAAAATACTGAACTTCCCATTTCTAGAATGTGTAATGGATTTGTTTTTTCAGGTTTTATGCAAATTGGCAACACACTATGTTAAATTTCACTCAAGGCAATGCGCAGATGAAGCTGAAGTAGCCGAGCATGTTGTTGGCTTGACATCTAGTCTTGCAAATTGCAGATTCAGGTAAGTTGGATTTGTTAGATCAGAATAACTTCACCAATGCTCTGTACTTTCTCTTTGTCAGTTTTGTTTTTGTTTTTGCTAGTTCTATTCCCCTGTACGTCAATTGCTTTGTGCAGTCAGTGCTATTCAGACATTTTTAGTGAATTCTGACTGAAGTGGAACAGTAGCCTATAGCATTGGTCATTGGTGTAGGAAGCAAAAAATACTCCCTCAGTTCACATATAAAAGGCCTCATAGAAATCCAAGCTCAACTTTGACCATGAATTTGACTTATAAAATACGAGTCATATACTACAAAATTATATCATTTTGCTTTTGAATACGAATCCAGTGATATAAATTTTATGTCATATGACTTATATTTTATTACTCCAAGTTAGGCAAATTTCAATGTGGCCTTTCATATGTGGATGCAGGGTGTGTGAATTACATATAAGCTACTCCCTCTGTTCACTTTTATAAGACATTTTAGATAGTTCAGACAGCACCTAAAACAGTTCAAAATCAGCTGTCTGAAACGTACGGAGGGAGTATTTGTTTTTCTTATAAAACTGATGTGCATGATTATGCTAGATGGATATATTTGATTTGACTTCAGCGCATCAAGGTCAGTTCACGTGTTACTTCTCTAGTGGGCACCTATTAGTCTTGCAGTCTGTCTTTCACACTCACCGAACCAGGGGAAGGTGTGCCAAGGTTGCTATATACGCTGAAATCACAGCTCTAATACTATAAACTTACTGTGGAAAGACAAAAAACCTACAGTACCTCGAACCTCTGTTACTCTTCCATTATGGTGCTGATGTTTTATATACCAGTAAGTTTGTACTCGACGCTGGTTTAGCCAAAGGTAAAACTATGGTGTATCTACCTGCTAATGCCTGATATGGCATAAAGTAATTATCATGTAGTGTCACTGGGGGGATATTTTCCTACAGAATATGAGCACATCATGGAGGCAAGCTTCGACCGGAGGTGGGCTTGTTGGTCGTAACACCAACTTGCCAGCGGAGCCAGGCTTGGTCCTTAATGACCATCATTATAAATGTTGCACATATTCAATGATGTTATTTTCTATTTTGATGCTCATTTGTTGCACATATGTAGTTTAAAAAAAAATGGAATCAGCTCCATATTTCATTAACTCTTTCTTCATGGACTGCTGTGCAGGAAACCACTGTCATGGCTATCTGTGCATGCTAATGGTGCAGTGATTCCTAAAAATTTCATTGACAAAGATCTGGCTAAGAAAGATACTTGGTAAGTTGTGCATATATTATAATCTGCACATTTCCAGTATTTACCTTCTGCGGAACTGAATTTTCATTAGAGTCCTTAGACTAAAGAGTTTTGCTTGTTCCTACACCACCGAGATTCCTTCTCTGCTATCTAGCCTAATCTGTTTTGGTACCTTAGTTCTAAACTCTATCAGTATTATGCTGAAAAAATAGTTCTTCCCATCAACATTAGCAAGTCGAATTCTATGAAATAAATGGAAAACCAAATTCTATATCTGGGTTAGTTTGGCTTCAACTTGTACATTTAAAGTCAGTCCTGGACCTCTTCGTCGGACTGGATTGCAATATCACAGCTGCTATTTACATAGAGATGTTGGCCATGGCGATGGTAATTCCATGTTATATTGTTTCTAGTCAAGCCATTCAATTTTAGCATCCAACTATAGGCATCCATGCATAGAACAGTGTATTTAAATTCCAGCATTGAGATCAGAGTTACATGTCCTTTATCCCATCTAACTCTTCAAATAAATTATTTGTGGCAGGATGAAGGCTCTCATAGCTATCCCAAAGGTCCAGCCAAGGTTTGCCCTCACGATTTGGAAGAAGTACAGTACCATGAAATCTCTTCTGAATGTGTATATGGATTCCACCAAAACTGTGAGTGTACCACTCTTGAAAGTAGTACAATGCAACAGCCTGACGGACGGGTTCGTCCTCGTGCGCTCTCAAGTCTTAACCTGTGCATGTAACAGGTTCGCGAGAAGGAGCTTCTGTTGCAGGACCTGATGTGCGAGGACCGCGTAGGCGAGGAAAGCCGAAGGCTGGGACCAGTATGCTCTAGAAGGGTTTACAGGACTCTCATGGCAAAAGATGGAGCAGTGGAAGCTGAGTAATCCTAATAGTAGACCGTGTGATCCTTTCGGACCTTCTAAGCTAGTGCACGAGCTAAAACTTCAACTCCACGCAGCTAGTATTGTAATGAAGCCATTACGTACGTGCTGTGTTGCACGGTGGCTCTTATTATGTTCCGCGAGACATATACGAAAGCGGAGCCTGAAGGATCATGTGCTTAGGGGGATTGACGTATGGAATGCTATGCTAATACCTACTGTACGTAGGTTGTGTTGTATATTCGGTGATGGGACGACATTGTTGACTAGAGTCAGCAGCGCTCTTGCAATACTTTTAGGCCTCTTTGATTTGCAGGTATAGAAAAAACACATGATTGAAAAAAAATATCATGCTCGTTTTGAGATTGTTTGATTGCATCGTAGAAGAAAACACATGATTTAGGAGACGGGAGAAGGAGCAGGGGATCATTGTACGATGGGAGTCCTCCACGGGCACACGAAAGAGACGGAAAGAGCATCGGAGCACGCCCAATGATCTAACGAAACATCGAGTGGTCTAAGCCACGTACCGGAGCTAGTTCAGCAGCTCCGGCGTCCCTCTCGGAGAGCGAGCGACAGAGGAGGCTTCACTGGTCGAAGACAGGACGACGGACGGAACGTCATGGCACGGAGGGTTTGGTTTCCTCGCTTGCTTGCTGTTGATGCATCGCGACCGGGCAGTAAGTGGTGAGCAGTGCTACTTTGGCGCGCCCAGCTCATCGTACATCCCGTACGCTACGGGACCTTCTCGTGGACGGAGCGTGCCGCGGTGGAGCGGAGCAGTGCGGCCGTATGTGGCTTCCTTTAAGCCAAAGGTTGGAGCGTGTGCTAATAACTGTGCACTGCACGTTGCGCGCTGGAGATCGATCCATGTTGAAAGAGATTGGGCCTCAACGAATCTGAGATGGTTCCTTTAACAAAACAATGTATACCAAGATTATTTTTTTGGTGATAATGGGAATTTTGGTGATGGTAACGCTTCAATTGCGGCCTTTGTTGCGAAACTCAGTCCCAAACCCACTAGGGCTTCAAGTCCTAAACTTGGCACCCATGGTAGCATTTTTCTCTTGACCACAAAGAAGTCTGTTGGGACTTCATCTATCTGTGTTTATATTGTGTTCATTATTTTTCGGCTTCTGCTACTTATTTATTTCAGGACAATTTATGATCACATTCCCTGTAGCTTCTAGGAGGATCATGGTCTCCTCGGGAACTGATAAAGATAAAAGTGTTGTCCACTATGTTGGTGCACATTGCAACCATCAAGATTAATGTGGATACTAGCTATGTGACGGAAGAAGCTTCTGCGAGCAACAATATCGTGGCTAGAGATCACTGGGGATAAGTTCTATTAGTTTCATTAGAATTCCACCCCATTTGCTCGGGTGTGGAGGAAGCGGTGCTTCGGGCCTTTTTAGCCCGTCCTTAGGCCCAGGGGCGTAGCCAGACCCCAGGCTACCAGGGCCATGGCCTGGGGCGTGGCTATACCTATATAATCCTTCGTCCATTGTAGTTTTTTTTTGCTACTGTAGCTATTAAATGTACTGTAACTATGAGAGATGGTCGGTCCCGGGCATAGCCCGGCCTTAGCTACACCACTGCTTAGGCCGTCATTGCCATGCACAAGCCAGTTATCATCGAGATTGACCATGTTTCCCTAGACAGGTCAACTTTTGCTGGTTTCGAAGAAACTTGGGGATCTTGAGCCTTGTTATACTCCCCAATGTACCATCACAAAGGTGAATCGTGTTGCGAATGATGGTTTGCTTGTGAGAAATACTCAATCCTATGTGACAAAATTTGTAACGATTTTTTTTGACTGAATACTGTAGGGAAAACCCCCACAGCCTTTGGTATTAAAATAAACTTATACAGTATGTAAAATTTGTAACGATTGATTGTATCATGTTTTATTAGTCAATATATGGCGATCTTCAAAACTTTAGCAAGATCTTTTCTTCATTCAATCATATTTTTATCTTTTTTTTTAGAAAAGGAGGAATACCCAAGGCCTCTGCATCATGATGATGCATGCGGCCCCTTTATTAAGTAAATAAATCATCTAACAAAGGTCTGAAATTCAAAATAGGCTCGCACCAAGCTGAAAATATGATAAGGAAATAAAATAAAGCCACAACCGGCGAACATAGGATACGATGGCTATACACCTAGCTATCCTATTACTGGCCCGTCAACCAAACCGGTTGTAGATATCTCGCGCTATCATCTTCCATCGGGCAGACCCAGTAATCAAAGGCTCCCTGGCTTCCGAAGGAGTGAGTAACGACCACATACGGCTCGAGGCAGTGGCCCTGTAGATAACCTGCAAAAAAGTTGTACGAGTTTGTATGTTAAAATCATATCATTTCTGCAGTTTCATATAGCCCATATCAATGCACATACTCCTATCTGAATATGTTTAGCAAAAAGTGTGTCAACCCCATTTAGCCACGTCCCGAATAACGTGTGAATACTATCCGGAGGGGTGATATTAAAGACTATATGAACAGGTCGTCATAGAATCGCCATTGGACAGTCAAGAAAAGGGTGTTTGATTGTTGCATCCTGATCACAAAAGTAGCCTCTATTGAAGACCGGTTAGAAAATCTTTATTTACAGTGATATTAGCAAGTACTAGTCTTAAGCAAACAATCAGAAGACCAGCATCAACCCATATAATGACAAATAGTATATCCACAATATCAGCAGTTCGGTAGCAACCAACACCGCTTCACGTCGATGGCATTGGCATCATCATGGATTCATGGTGGACCATCTCCATCACCATCAGCTCCACCACCACCTCCTCCGTCAGCGCTTCCAGCACTGCAACCGCTAGTTCGGCTCCGACGTCCCACCGCCCCAGCCGGGCATCCCCCCTCTCGCTGGGCATGTCCAACGGTACGAGGTCGTGCCCCCTGGCCTCAAACATCTCCTCCAAATGCGCTACGCTGGTAGGACGGTCGGTCCTCGCGGTCGTCGGTGCGGGGTGCGCGGTCGTCGTCGTCGTCGTTGAAGTTTCCGTGAGAACATCGCCGGACTTGCTGCTTTCTATGGCAACTTTCCGCTGGAGCAATGCGGGCTTGCGTGCCGCCTCCAGGAGCTCCCTGAAGACAACGCTGGCTTCTGCGATGGTCGCAAGTATTGCTGCGTGAGCTCGGTGCGACAGTGCATGCATGATCAACGAGCAATGGCGCGGAAGAAGAGATATGGGGGCTGCGTGCTTGCTTACTCTCGGCGTACGCCCGCGGCGGCTTCTCGAATGTCCGGTGCTCCAAGACGGAGGCAGGGCTCAGCTGCTTTGACGAGTCGTCATCGTCGTAGCTTTCTCCCTCGTCGTCATCTGCTTCAGCCGTTTGTGCCTCGACGGCGTTCTTTACTTTGCTCGCCGTCTTCTCGCCTTTGACGGAGCACGGGCCAACGGCGGCCGGCCGCAGTTTCTTCTTTCTTTTCGTCGACGCAGGCGCCGCCGTGCCGCGAAGGAGCTTGGGGAGGAGGCGGCTCGCGGGAGTTCTCTTGCTGGCCGTCACCCGCCTCGGCGCCTGGGAGGTGCCTCTGCTCCTCGGCCAGCAGGTTAAGGAGGCGGCCCCGCAGCCTCCGGCCGCGTCCAGGGTGGTGAGGGAGCAGCCCTTCTCGAGGAGGTAGAGGTGAAGGGAGAACGGCTCTTGCTGCTCCTCCAGGAGCTCCGACAGGCGGCGGCTACTGCCGGACGGCGACGGTGAGGGACCGGCCATGGGATCGGGTGATCTGGTGGTTTGGTGGAGTGGACAGGGCAGGGCCGGATGGCAGAGACGTATGGAAGGCAGGCAAGGGAGTTTATAAAACAAGACGCGAGGGAAGATGGTGTGTTGACGGTGGGAGAAGAGGCACATCACAACTTTCTTTCAAGTAGTTGCACAAAAGAGGCAGACACAGAGGGTGACTCACATGAATCCCAAAACGCAAGAGTTATAATATGAGTGTGTCTAATCAACAGTCCACTGTTTTTCATTTGGGTTTCAGTCAAAAATTTGTGCATGGCAGCTAATTGCTTCTCGGTGATTCTCCATAGTTTTCATCTGTTTGACTCCACCTATGTGAGTGTGATTGTTTGGTCGCAGTCCATGCAAGATACAGGTGAAATGATCGAAACACACCGAACGGGAAGGGTTCAAGGTCGCCTCCACTGTGCTCGCGTGAAGACCGACTCTAGTACCAGCTAGGTGAAAGGTTCAAGTCCGGAAGGCCACCTTTGTCGAAAACACAACATATCAAACTCTCTATTGCCAATAGTTCATTTGTAATTTTGTGGGGATTGTTACAATCCAGTAAGCTCAGACTTGCTCAAATTTTGTTTTTCAAAAAGTTCATACTTACTCGTTGTTACAAACGAACTTCTTGACAGGGTCATTAGGTTTTTCGTTGGGATTTTATCCTCTGTTCTCGTTTGACTTGCTGGAGAGGTTAAAGCTATATCTTCCACGTCCGTTCAGACGTGACGCCCCTGAACATGATCCTTGATTCATATTATTTTTACAACCTTGGTTTTTTGAATCAGTTTGTTTTCAACCTTACGTGCTATATAATGACTGATATTTCTTGATATTTTGGCCAACGAATTAAGCTTGTTAGCTTTGAAACTTCCCGGCCAATAGATAAGATTTTCTTGTTGAGGAGTCGTCTGTATAAAGTTTTGTACGACCTGTGTTTTGGATAAATTAATCTTGTATTCCTCCACACTCGTCTGAACCTTGGCATAGATAAAGATATGTTCGTGAGAACCTGCTGGTTCATCTCCTCTTGAATGAACAACGTGAGGTAGATCATTGTATCTTAGAGGAGAGCCATCGTTCACCTCGTGGACCTCTTATGTAATAGAGTACCGGTATGTACCGGAATCCATACTAAATCGTATTCCCTTCCTATTTCAAAGCCCTTTTCGCCATCTCACTTTTAATGCTTTTTGGGATGTCTATGTGACCCATAGAAAGTTGGTCATATAATACATACATAATTGTATGTATAACTATAAGAAAAAGGAAGGGAAATTCTATAATATTAAGAAAGTTCGTGTGTTAGACGTATAGAAAAGAAAAAGTAGAAAATGATTTTAAAAAGATGGAATTCATAATCCAATAAAAGAAACCATTTTGGTCGCAGTGCGGATAGATGATCTTCCTATGTTATGAATCTCCTAGAAGACATCAACTGTTGATGTGTGTGCCTTATACATCCGAGTCACTGCACCACAGCATGCCACTTCACCACCAACGGCCTACGAGGTCCTCGGCTCCAACCTAACATCGGACACATATCACACGTCTTGTGAAACTATTAGATCAATTTATTACACCATAAAATGAAGGTATCCTTGGATCTTGTCCTCAAATATTAGCAAGACGAACTAACGACATATGCGTGAGGGGGGGGGCATTAGCCCCACGCCACACCATGGTACACATCGTGGTATATTGGTTGCATTTCACATTATATATGTTCACATAGTCATACATTATTTGCGTTGTGGACACCTCATGAACCACCACTATAGATGTAGGTCTGTCACTAAATGTTCGTGTCACGTTGTTTGCTTCTTCAGGATAAGTGGAGAAATCCCGCGAAATGAGACTCTTGCATTTTCAAACCCTTCTATGAGTGGTTCAGCTTGATTATCATGTGTTCCCCCTTTTCACTATAATTGGCGTTCATGCTAGGTACCTCCTTTTGCAAATACTTGTCCATTGCATGAATCAAGATATGCATTCTGTAGTATTTTGGTCCTAGAGTAAACTAGGTGATACCCCGCGTGTTGCTGTGGAGATTACTTGTCATATATTTCAATGAGATTTGGTTATATGGACATTAACATTGGAATTAATAATAAAAGAACAAAAACTATAAATGCATATGATTATTTTATAATTATAACTTCATTACATGTAAATAACACAGTATAATGAATTTCACTTAGGCCTCCTTTGGAAAGAAAAACACACACATGAATTAGATAGAAATGCATGTATAAAAACAAAGGATTGAAAACCATATGGATTTCACTGATTTGGACATTTGGTTCATATGAATAGGAAAAACACAAGAATCCTAATAAATAGAGTCAAATCAACGTCAAACCACATGGAAAGATAATCAGCATGTTGTTATGCCCCTAAGGATCTTAGTTCTTCTCGCATATGAATTTGAAAGAGAGGTCCGAGCGGATTGTAAATTTATGAGTTCTTTTTCCTGTAACGGAGGCCAAAGGAGAGTTTATTCCGTTTTTCTTTGGTACACTCCTTTGAACCAAAGGCTTGAATAGTGCTACTTTGTGAAAAAATTATGTTCTTATGTGTTTCCTTCTGAACCTTTTTCAAACCAAAGGAGTCCTTAAGCTTTCTGCATGCACGGTTGCATTTTAAGGTGAGCCTTTTTTGATGCATAGTTACATGTTAAGATGACATGGTTGCGTGTTAAGGAGTAGGTTAGCGAGGATCAACTACATTTTAATTATGTATGATCCACCGACAATGTTAAAACAGAAGATATGGGACCCACTAAACCAAAAGTCAATTTCAATCATGGCATCGGGATTCGGGAGAGGTTCATACATCGGTCACCAACAAGTATACCAGGGCATATGTCGGGTCAGGCCGGCCGGACCAAAAAAGCCCGAGCCTAACCCGTCCCGACCGTCGAGCCTAATAAATTGGGCCTGAGCTGGGCCCGAACCCGAAAAAGCCTGACACGAACCGGTCTGTCCCCTTGACTAAGGCTAAAATTTGACTTTTCGCGGGCCGGGTCGGGCTCGATTTCCAAGGCCAAGCCCGGCCCGATGGCATGAGCAGCCCTGGCCTGGCCCGGGATTTTCGGGCCAAATCGGGCCGTCCGGGCCGGTCTGCCAATGCCCAGGTATACCAACAAGGCAACAAGTATGCAAAGGAACAGTGATTTGTTCTGTTTATTCCTTCCAAAAAGTGCCCGCTGCCGTCTCAGAGAAGCCACCGAACCGCGAAACCCCCCAAAATCGAAAAGCCCGCCGTCTCGGCAGAAACCGCCCCCAGAATCCCCAAATCCAACCGTGAGCGCGGAACCCCGGCCGGGAAGCGGCGGCGACGATGGCGCCCCAGGCCCCGGTCGTCGAGATCATCGACGACGACGACGGCGACGAATCCATGCCCGCCTCCCCTCCCGCGCTCCTCTCCGGCAGGCGCCGCCGCGCCACTCCCCCGACCGCGGCAGCCGACGACTCCCCGGACTTCCTCGGGGCCTTCTCCCCCTCCCCGCCGGCCCCGAAGCGGCGCGCCACTCCCTCGACCGCGGCGGCCCTCGAGTCTCTGGACTGGCTCGGGGCCTTCCC